>PVLC010049131.1:0-10530 GCA_004027655.1 Graphiurus murinus | reverse complement strand
TTATCAACAAGTAAAGCCAGTTATTTTTTAATAACTGATACTTTGTGTTTCCTCATATAGAAATCTTGTAGGTTTATATTAAATGTTAGGTTGTAAGTGAAACTTAATCTATGAACATGACCTCTGAAGGTTTAATTTTGGAAACACTTCTCCTTATAAGGTTGGTTAGTAATTTCTCAATTCTCACATTAGTAGTCCTTTCTTTGTAGAGGGTGTTTATATTGTTTATATTGTCCTAGAATAAATCCAAATGAGAAGGAATGAATGTGGTGGAGTCTGGCCAGAACCTGAGAGGTTGTCCTGGGAGATTAAGCAGTAGAAAGTCTTTTTTGGGTCTCCTAGTATCTGGTAATTTACCTCTCAATAGAGTGGTGAGAAATGTTTCTTGGGAGAAGAGTTAATATTGAGAGTACAGGTTGAGCATTACTAATCTGAAAATCTGAAATCCAAAATGTTCCATATAGCTGACATGACACCTCAAGTGGAAAATTCCACACGTGACCTCATATAACAGGTTGCAGTCGGAATACATGCACAGTAAAATATCCTTTAAAATTACTTTCAGGCTATGTGTATAGGGTATATATGAAATATACATGAATTCTATGTTTAGAGTTGAGTCCATTCTAGAATACCTTATTATGTATATGCAAATATTCTAAAATTGAAACATTTTATATAAGGGATACTCAGCCTATAGTGTAATATGTAATACAAAGAAGAAAATTTAATCTAAACTTAATTGAAATTTGCAACTTGAGCATATTTCACAATCAATTTTTATTATTTTTTCCCAAAAGGAAATAAAATATTATAAGCTGAAGGTGAGTTAGGTGGTGGGTTTACTGGTGCCCCCAAACCATAAGGTAATCATTTGAATGAATAAAATTTCAGAATTCATTTTCAAAATTAATTTAACTCAGGGAAGAGAAGAAACAAGGGTATAGAGAAAATGCTAACACACCTAAAATTTACCCTAACTTGCACTCTTATTTTTGACTCACATAGCAGGCTAAATTCTCCCATGCTTTTAGGTAGCACTATATATAGGATTTCATTTAAAAAGATTTCATTATTGTTAATAATTGTGCATTATTTTTATATGTAATTAGGCATGAGATTTTATTAGATTTATTTTACCAATGTGTTTGTCCCTCTTATATAAAAAATAGGAATTTGATCATTATTGAGGATCTATAGGCATGAGGAAAGATGAAGACTGCCAAATTATTGAAAAGTCTATTAAATATTTATAGATATTTAAACAAATAGAATTTGAGGTATAGTTTTATGATTTCTTTCTTCATTTTATTTTTAAAAGTTATTTATTTATATTAATTTTGGCTAAGCACAAGGTAGTAGCATTAAAATGGAAGTGGCCCTTCATGGATGACTACAGAAGAGCTGAGTCTGGTGCCTCTTCCATGTTGGGTTGTTGGAAATGTTTTCTATTCTTTGCTGAACTTGACACAGTGACTTTGGAGCTAGACTGGAAGGAATTTCTAGTGTGTTCTATCCTATGCCCACTGCATTCTTTATTCTCATCACCTAACCCCTTCCTCACTTCAAAAGAACCTTTGACTAAAAGACAGGACAAAGTTTTCTTAATTCTGAGTGGGCTTCAGACTGAAGACCACATAACTTGAAGGTGTTAATATAGGTCTTTCCCACTGCTTTGTTCTGTTACTTTATTGTTATTTTTTTTTTAGTTATTTTTTTAACAGAGCATGGCACTGGTGTTAAGACATGGCACATAATTGCATAGCTGCTTTATAAAGCAGTGATTCCAAAGTGGTTACAATTTGTTCTTTTGGGATTTTTTTTTTTTTCCCAGAACTGGGGATCTAACCCAGGATCATTCTACCTCTGAGCTACACCCCTAGCCCTATTTTTATTCTTTATTTTGAAACAGGGTCTCTGAGTCGTGAAAGGCCTCACTAAGTAGCTGAGGCTGGCTGCAAACCTGCATCCTCCCTTCTCAGCCTCCCAAGTACTGGAATTACAAGTGTGTGCAACCATGCTCTGCTTTCTATTTGTTTAAATAACTATAATGAAAGGTCAAGATACCTTTATTCAGTCTATAATATCTCAGAATCCCCCTGGTGATTCCTCATTAGAGAAGTCTTATAAAAATCAGTCAGGAGCTAGGGAGATGCCTTACTGTAATTAGAAAAATGCACAAATGTGTTCTGTATAGAGAGAGTTAATTTTGAATTTCTCACATAACTGATAACTGTCATACATACTGCATGTTATCCCCTTCCTATCTTTTGCTTGACAAAAGTTACTGAAGAGGCATAAAATATTTGCCTTTCATATAACTCTCTAGTATACTCCATTTGTCAGATTACAAAGAAAAATAAAATAATTCTTGGAAAGTAGTAGCAAGATATTGATGATTTACTGGGTGAAACTGAATAAATTTGTTAGTAGCTAGGTTCTGAGGGGCTCTCATGTAATTACACACAATTGTTACTTATATATTATATATACACAATGTTAAGAGTAGATGTTCACATATAGTAAGTTTTGCTAGTTACAGACATTTGTAACCTGGTGTCTTGTTAGCCAGTCCATGACTAAGCTCCAGAGATGAATTCTCTGAAATTATGGGTAAGACTTTCTATTGGGTAAGAGTATATTTGGAGGAGTATTTTGGAGAGGATTTTTGGAGAGTTTTTTGAAGAAGACCTATCCTGATTTTCCAAGGGGTTCCTGCTTCTTTTGCAAAGGGTTGAAAATTCTTGCTTTATAAAAATACTGTTCTTTGTGGAAATGGATAGCAACTGAAGTATAGCCTAATCGTATTATTTCATCTATTCAACAAACTTACATCTTGACAATACTGGGTGTTCCTATCATAATATCTATTTATTTAGTTCTTCATTGATTTATTTCATCAGAGTTTTGTAGATTTCCCCATATAGAGCTTGCACATGTTTTAGATTTATATGTACTTTTTTTTTTTTTGGTGCCAGTGTAAAAGGTATCATGTTTTTAATTTCAAGTTCTACTTTTCTTGGTACATAGAAAAGCAATTGACTTTTTTCTAATTAATCTTGCATTTCAAAACCCATCTATAATTGCTTATTAGTTCCAGGGGGATTTTTTTTTTCTTTGTCAAAATTTTTAGATTTCCAACATAGATCATGTCATCTGTGGATAAAGGCAGTTTTATTTCTTCCTTCCCAATCTGTGTACCTTTTATTTTCTTGTCTTACCTCATTGGCTAGAACTTCTAACATCATATTGAAAAGTAGTTGTGAAAGTGGACATCTTTGCCTTTTTCCTGATCTTTGTGGGGTAGCTTCAAATTTTTACTATTAGATTTGTGATTTTTTTGTTGTTATTTATTTATTTATTTACTGTGGTACTGGGAATTGAATCCAGTGCATTCTTCCTCTGAGCCATATCCCTGGCCCTATTTTATTCTTTAATTTTGAAACAGGGTCTCACTAAGTTGTGGAGGGCCTTGCTAAATTGCTGAGGCTGTCCATGAACCTACGATCCTCCTGTCTTAGCCTCCCAAGTCCTGGGATTACAGGCATGCACAAGCATATCTAACTTTGTTGTTTTTAAATTAAGTTGAAGAAGTTCTTGTCAATACCTATGTTTTTTTTTTCTTTTATTATGAATGGGTGCTTAATCATATTATGTAAGACAAAATTCAAGATAGGAATTCTCTAATTCCATGTAAGAGAGGAGTAGCACTCTATGGTAGAACTGGGTTTTTTGTTTTGTTTTTGTTTTTATTTTTTGTTTTTTGTTTTTTTTGCAGTACTGGGGATTGAACTCAGGGGCATTCTACCTCTGAGCTATATCCCCAGCCCTATTTTTTATTCTTTATTTTGAAACCAAGTCTCACTAAGTTGCAGAGTACCTCACTAGGTAGCTGAGGCTAGCCGCGAACCCGGATCCTCTGGTCTCAGCCTCCCGAATGCTGGGATTACAAGCGTGTGCCACCACGCCCGGCTTGTTGTTTTTGTTTTTTGATGTCTGTGTAACTAGTGTATTTGGAGAAATATATGGCTTGTGAAGTTATATTACTAGTTTAATGTTTCCCTTAAAGCATCAGTTGTTCTATGTGGAAAAGATTATACATGCTAACAACATATTATATCAATACTTTTATTTTGGCTGAGTTCCTCTTCAGTTTTTTTGGTGTGATTGACAAGATAGTAAGAAATGCACCCCTCAGAGCTCACAGAGTTCCTCCAATGACAACAGATGGGAGGAGGGACTACCTCCTAATAGAAACTATCTCCTGGACTGTCTCCTCCCAAGTCCTCTCCCAGTGTAGAAGTATGTTAAGATATCTGATTATCTCCTTGATGGTCTGACACCTTTCTTAATTGGTCTCCTTGAAATCTTCAACTTTTGGTGAAGTTTTGGTTTCTATGTCGTGATCTATTTTCTACCTCTTGTTTAATGTTGTATTGAAAGGCTCCATTTTGAACATTTTTCTAATCCTCATGTTTCTGTACACTGGAACCCTGTTCAATTCTATTTCCTCCCACAGATGCTGCTTTCACCATTCATCCTCACACTTGTCTCATCCAGTCTTAAAAGATGCTTGCCCTGCTCAGTCTTGTCCTGACTGGTGTCACTCAAGCTAATCATGGAAAAGATGGAACTACTCATCCTTTTTTTGTTGTTTTTTGGTATAAAAGGTTCATAGTCTTACAAGTATAATCTGTTTCCCTGAAGTTGGCAACAGGACACAACCATGGTTTAATTCATTGTTGCATAGTAAAGTTATTGCCAAGAACTACCTTTTCTTTACATTGTTTTCATATCTACCATCTCTTTAACATTTTACTCTTTTGCCAGTTCCCAGCCTTGTAAAAAGTTTCATGACCTTCCCAGAACACAGATATGAGTTGCCTCCCTACCCCTTCTTGCACACGAATTCATACTGTCACTGATATTAGCTCATCATCCTATTTGCCATGTTACTTTGGCACTTTAGAATCATACTTCCCAAGCTGGCCTAGGAATCGGCAGCTGTGTGCCAAGTGATTTGCAGTGAATAAACATGAACAAGTTTCAAGAAACTTCATTTTGCTCAAAAATTTGCTAGAAAAATTTAAAGCAAACATAGCTACATTATAAAACAAAATACAAAATTCACATGAATTTTTAAGGTAAACAAGAGCCTTCCGTTGCTTAAGGAAACTTCTGTGTTTGTTCCCTTTGGAGGTATACCTGTGTTTGTATCCTTAAAGTATTATTGGGCAGTATGTAGGTTGTCCTGTGGGACAGGCACCAAAAGCCTAAGGTCTTCTTTATGCTCCAAAGTCCTTTCTTAATATTTCTCTTACTACTTGTTTCCTTTAGTTTTTTTTTCCCCTTCAGGAAGTTTCAACCAATTACCATACCCTACTACTCTGCCTCTTCATGCTCTGCTATTTGCCTAGAGCTCAGCCTGTGTAGCCTTTTTTGAATAAAGGGGATGATTTTTACAGGGAGGATTTCTTCTACCTGGGTTTGGGACTCCCATGTCTCATTATTCACAAACCAAGCTTGAGTATAGTGTGTACATATTTTTTTTTTTCTTGCGGTATTGGGGATTGAACCCAGGGGCATTCTACCTCCGAGCTACACCCCTAGTCCTATTTTTTTTTTATTCTTTATTTTGAAACAGGGTCTCATTAAGTTGTGGAGGTCCTCTCTAAATAGCTGAGGCTGTTCGTGAACCCAGATCCTCCTGTTTCACCCTCCCAAGTACTGGGATTACAATCGTGCGGCACCATGCCTGGCTTATATTATATATTTCTTATACGTCTCCATACAATTACACACACAAACACATTTACCCTGTTTTTCTTTGTCATTTTTTTTTTAATGCTTATAGTAGCATCTGCTATGTATAAGGCATGTCAGAAGCACCTTCAAGGAGACAATTAAGAGAAATGAGACATGTAACAGGTAGAAAAAGAAACAGATCAAGTTTAAAAGAAGTTCAGAAGAGGGAAAGATTATTTATGGCTGTCCTAAACAGAATGATCTTTCGGTTACTCAGAATAGAGTGAGTTTCCATTGTGTTTATCTGTATCCTTGTTGTCTTGGGATACAAATGCTATGATTTGTAGTGGTTTGCCTAAATATGTATACATATACTTATACTGACAGCGTGAAATGCAGGTAGGAATGGAATATATTTCCTTAGGCATGAATAAAGTCTAACTTTAGAATAACAGTGAATATGGAGTAGAAGGAGACTTTAGAAAACACCTAAATCAACTTTTATTAGCATAATTCCAAAAGAAGAAATAGACAGAAGTTGAGCTTCACCAAGATCACATACATTTATTCTCTTGACTCCCAGTCTTGTGCACTTAGCCCCATGAAAGAGGTGATGCTGCCATGTAATGAATTTCTATTTGGTTTAAAATCCAATTATATATTAAACATTTAATTTGGTATTTATTACAGCTAAGCATGCAAATGATGACTTAAACTTTTTTTTCTATTTAGGAAGATGTTTGTTCTCATTTGAAAGATCATGTAAAACAACTGGAAAGGAATCAAGAAGAAACCAAATTAGAAAAGACTGAGATCATTAACAGACTGACACGAAGTTTAGAGGAGACTCAAAAGCAGTGTGCTCACTTGTTGCAATCAGGTAGGTATCTTGTTGGGCTACTTTTTCCTTAAAAAGCTAGTATAATATGTGGAGAGAACATAGTAGGATCCATGAATTATAAATAACCAGAAGAGACAGAGAAGACTGACTTTTTTTTCTTTAAAAAAATACTTTCATTTATATATATATATCTTTATATATATACCTATACACACACACATATATGTATAGTTCACTTTTATTAGACAATGTTGAAAATATAGACAAGTATAAAGTATCAAATAAAAATAATCAATAATTCTACTACTCAGAGATAAGGATTATTAATGTTTGGATGTATTTCCTTTAAAGAAATGAATGCGCATGCACAGTGTCCCACTACTGTAGATAGTACATTTCTGGAAACAGACTAAAGCTGATTATGCAAAATTGAACAATAAAATATATGTTATAAGTTCTACTCCTGAAAGCTAAAAATAATTATAAAATCTTAGTATATTTTACTTTTCTGGACTTAATATTTGATTATGTAGTCCTATTCTTTTGTATAACTTCTTCTATATTTTTTCCCCTCACAATAGAATAGCCATTTACTTGGTCACTGAGGCCAGAGAGTATACTTTTGACATGCTTAAGATGTCAAATATGGTCTCTATGATATTAAGCTTCAGACATAGACTTTCTAGCCTTTTAGAACCAGCAGTAATTTTGTTATTCATGTCTATAAAATGACATTAGAGTAAAAGACAATAAAATAATCAAATGTTTGTACAAACACTGCTGTACAGACAAAACCACTCTATTTGCTGGTGAGTAGTTCACATTATGAAGATAAATCAATGGTTATTTTTTAACTGATAAATGAACATCACACTTTAGCATATGAAAGGCAATTCAGACTGTTGGTACTACAATATCTGAAAGAATAGTTTACTCAAAAGTTGAAAGTACTGAAGTCAAGAACTACGTGTGTGTGTGTGTGTGTGTGTGTGTGTGTGTGTGTGTGTGTGTGTGTGTTTGTAGTGAGTAAAATTTGGACCATACTCTAAGCCCCCTTATAGTTATGTATCTATTTCTTGGTGAGCTAGTTTTTTTTTTTGTTTTGTTTTGTTTTTTTAGGTGCATAATATACCATGATTACTTTGCTTTACTATTTCCAAGATGGTCATTTTTCTTTTGAGAGCATGCAATAAAGCTCCTTTTAAATTTTAACTGCCTCTAATACATTTGAAATACTAGTTTGCTAAAGTTTCAAAAGCATAATCCTAATATTTTTCTTCACATGTGGAGGTGTGGGGGTTTGGGGTGGGTTAGGGGTAAAAATAAAAGGATTTGGAAAGAAGATAAATGCAGCAGATATAGTTTTCTTAGTGAAGACTGGGAATAAATTCCAAATAATTGTTTTTTTCTCTTGTGATTTGGAATGTTATGCTCCTCTTAAAGGACTTCTAAAGGGCTAAGGGCTATTGATGTGGCTGATTTGATCCATAACAAGGTCACAGTAGCCTATGTCTTCAACTCTCCAAGGACATACAGGGGCCATACTAAATCTTGGAAATAGTGGACCAGTCCTATGCCTTCTGGGTCCCATATAGAGCTATACCTTTATGCTCCTAAAAAGACAGCAATAAACCAGAACTCTACCTTCTGCAGCCTCAATGGACTGAAGTTCTATAGGTCATAGATACTTTGTTCCTTACGTTTAACATATCCTGTGATATTCTTCCCTTCACAGGATCAATACAAGAGATGGCTCAGCTGCAGCTTCAGCTGCAGCAATCACAGAAGGCACATGCTATCAGTGAAAACATGAACAAGACTTTGCAGGTGAGTGTTGCCACATGGAAGAGACTCTAAGGGTGACTGAATTAGGCAATTATTATACCAATTTGAATCCATCTTCAAACCAGCCCACGGGGTTGTTCACAATCTCACCCACACCATTGGGTATTCAAGCCCAGGTCTATCTGCAGAGCCAGGGCATTGCCTCTCCCTGCCAGTCTGCCTGTCACCTCCTTCACTTGGCATATCCTTTCATTGTAGGTATATCTCAGAGATAAGTTTAGGTATAAGTGTAGGGAGTATTTAATCTAGCTATGATTCTCTCACATCCTTCTCCATTGCTATTTACAGTTTCCACTGAAAGGAGAAGAAAATACCAGAAAAGAGTTTCAGTATTATCTCTGGAGCTCTGTATTATCTTAGATATTTTGCTTTTTCACCACTGGCAGGCTAAAGTACAACTTATTCTTATTATCTACTTTGTCCTCTACCCTAGTAAGATGAAAATGCTACTAAGCATCTCAGCTCAAGAGATGCTTTTCATTGAGGACAAAATGTTAGTGAGAGGGGTGTGAGAGAAACTGCCTACATTTGCTTTTTCATTCATTTACTCATTCATTCATTCATACATTCATTCAATTCTCTTGTAAACCTCATACATGCCAGCCTTTATGAAGTTATTTATAATACATGCTAATAATGTATTTGAAGTTTTTTTGTCTTCTGTTGGTGATTAAAATAGGTTTTGAAACATAGAATGACTGACTTCATCATACAAGATAATAACAAAAATGATTTTCACTAATTCTTTGTTCTAGGAGGAATTAACGGAACTAAAAGATGAAATTTCTCTGTATGAATCTGCTGCAAAACTAGGAATACTTCCAAGTGACTCGGAAGGAGAATTAAATATAGGACTCACTGAATCATATGTGGATTTGGGTATTAAAAAAGCCACTTGGAAAAAATGCAAAGTTAACAGGTATTGAGAGAATATTTTAGTTTACTGTAGAAAAATCTACATTAACAAAGCTGGCATTACATGGTAAACAAGGTGCACCAGGCATGAAAGTTTAAGACTGAGTTTACTGTCATTATTGCATTATTGTTCAGTGAGACCACTTAATTCATTTTGTTTCAGGTATTACATGACTAAATACAAACATATAAATCTCCTGAACAGTTTGTTGTATAATAGGCTTTAGAGGTTATGTATTTTAATCTTGTGATTTCTGCTTTTCGAACAGTAAGATGAAATTCAGCAATGAAAATCTAAAGTTATTGGGTGAATTATGAAAGAAGATATTATTTTAGTTTAGTAAGCCTCCATTATTTGGAGGTCTGTCTTCTGCAATTCTCATATCTACAGATCACATCTATGATCCATAAGGAAGAAAAGAAGAAAATAGTGGAAATGGATTATGTGATATTTAGTAGGAACCATATTTAAGGTCTTATCCCAGGGCCATGTTGACTTAGATTCATTTGCATCCCATGAATTACCTGATTTCCTAACTGACTACAGTGTAGATAGGGTAGGGGGATAGTAGAGGTACTGCCAGTGCCTGGACCGACAGCTCTGCCTTAGCAAGGAGAAAGCTATGGAAACCTAGGGGCTGCAGTAGGTGAGCTATGGGGCCAATAGCCTTACCCATCAATTTATATTCTGGTCCACAGCAGAATGGCCATGATTATTATCCCAAGTTTTCAAAGAAAGGCATTCACTTTGGTTAGTTAAAGCAGAAGAGGAAGTATGTCTTATATTTTTTAGACAGATTTACATAAAATTTTAAAGTTAAATAGAGTCATCTGGAAAACTCACTGCCATGAATGCCTTATTTTCTGTAAATGCCAGATTAATTCTAAGGGAGCAGTGAAAGAGCCCCTTAGATCCAATCTGTTTTGTACCAGAATTTTACCATTTATTAGTAGCTTAATGACTCTGAGCAAGTTTCTTAATTTTTTCTGAGCCTGTGTTCTTATCAGGCTTAATACCCCATCAAGGTTAAAATGAGGATTAAAATAGATGATAAGTATAAGAGCCTCAGGTAATATGTTCTAGCCCATATTAGACACTCAAAAATGATGGCTATTACTATCATTGTGTAATAGAGGGTTGGCTAAAATATGCCATGCAACAAATTTTATGCTAATCTAATTTT
>PVLC010049130.1:0-10526 GCA_004027655.1 Graphiurus murinus | reverse complement strand
GTGGACACAGTGAGGTGCTGGGCGGTTGTGCTCATCCTTTTTAGCAGCAGTGGCGGAGGCAGCAGCAGCAGGCTGCAGGGCTGAGGCCTGAGGAGAGCCCGTTTCACCCGTGCCTGGCAGAGGCTTCCGGGAGCCTTCGTTGCTGTTGCAGGCAGGAGTCCTGAGGGCAGCGTGATGGTATTGGTCCCAATCACCGCGGCCATCCTGCGTGATTGCATCCTGAATGCAACCTGGGGTCAGGTTTTTAAAATGTGAAGCTGGCCTACCTGGTTTGGTCAGGAAAGAAAATAACAGATACATGTGTTTTATTTCTTCCTTTGGTGGAGAAGTTGTCATCATTTGGTAATTGTCCAAAGGCCCGGGACCCCAAGGACAGGGACTCCACCAGGCACCGGGTGAAACGGGCTCTCCTCAGGCCCCAGCTGCTACCGCCGCCGCTGCTGGAAAGGCCAAGCAGAACCGCCCAGAGGGCTGTCCACAATCGGGGTTCTTTAAAGGTTCTGAATACCCCGCTCCGCATCCCTGGGGGCTCCACTTGTCCATTTGGCACATATTTTGGGGGCCCGACCGTGCCGTACAGACCCAGGGGTGCAGCAAATAACAGAGCAGATGAGGACCCCGACTGGGAAGCTCACCACCGACAGAGGGGACGACAAGCAAGGGACAGCCTGAGACGGCAAGATCAGGGGGCCACCCGCGTCCCGTTCCCAGCCCTGGCCCTGCAGGGGCTTCGAGCTGTCCCCCCGGCCTCCTCCGGGCCCTTCTCCAGCCGCAGGAGCCCGCGTGGCCAGGAGCTGGTGGCCGCAGACCTCGCCCGCCAGCAGGTCCCTCTGGCCCTCACCGGCTCCCCAGGTCCACAGCAGCCGGAGCGGTCACCTGCCGGTCACCCCTGGACAGGCATCTTCTCCTTCCTGTCTCACTTCCCGGCTCCCCTCTGGCGCTGCCTGGGATCTGTGGCAGGGACACAGGGGCTCTTCTCTGGATGAGGGCGGCCCTGGATCAAGTGCTGGGGGGGGGGGGGGCGAGGGGCTGGCGATGAGAAGATCAGCCAGGAGGCGGCGGCGGGGCAGGGTTGAGACCCAGGGAGCCCGGCCTGGCCTGGGAGGAGCGAGAGGCCACGTGACAGGTAGCAGGAGCCAGAGCCTGGTGTGGCTCCCGCTCAGTCAGAGGTGGGGGCGTCTGTGTCTGGTGTCACGTAACAGGTGGCTCCAGTCCCACACAGAACAGACCACAGGGGAGGGCGGAGCAGGGAGCCCAGGAGGGCTCTGTTCTGACAGAAACAGTGAGTGGGAACCTCGAGGGAGCAGGGCCGGTGGGCTGAGAGCTGGGATGGCGGGTGTGGGCCTGAGCACCTGGGAAAGGGCGCTGCTGGTACCCAGGGGGTGCGGGGGGAGGGGTGACGGGAACCCTGATGACACGGAGAGATCCAGAATGCAGCTGAACGTGTGAACCCAGACACCAGGCAAGAGGTCTGGCCTGACACAGAAATACATATCACGTGTGTGTGTGTGTGTGTGTGTGTGTGTGTGTGTGTGTGTGTGGTACTGGAGATTGAACCCAGGGGAATCCTACCTCTGAACTCCACCCCCAGTCTGATTTTTTATTCTTTACTTTGAAACAGGGTCTCACTAAGTTGCAGAGGGCCTCACAGGTTGCTGAGGCTGGCCGTGAACCTGCGATCCTCCTGTCTCAGCCTCCCAAGGCCTGTGATTACAAGCATGCGCCGCCACGCCCAACAGAAATACATATTTAAAAATAAAAATAAAAGACTACTCAATGTCTCAGACATCAGATCAAAGTCCCCAAAATGATATTTTCTGTCAAGCTTGGTAGTTATAGGAACGTTTCTAAGTTGGGTTAGCATTGAATTCTTAGAGAAGGCAATGGGAACTGTATTTCTTTTAAGTAAAAGACTACACACACACACATAAACTTTTTAATATATATAGAAGTACATAGATAAATAATATATAAATGCATGTATATCTTGAAAGCTATAAATTCCCCTCTTTGCACTGCTTTAGCTGCATTCCCCCAAATTTTAACATTGTGTTTTCAGCAAAATGTCTTTTTAAAATACCTTCACTTAGAGAAAATACAGAATTTATTTAGAATAAAATACTAAGCAAATTATGGACCAGTTGGCACGCAGCTGTGGCCAAAAGTGTGAAGGAAAAATAGAAGTTACTGAGATTTGGAACAAAATACTGTGGCATTAATTGGAAAAATCTTTTTGCTCCAGAACTTGTTAGAAAAACTTAAGGAAACAATCTCCATCTGTCAGGGGTAAAACTGAAAGCTACTTGAGAATCCTGGTTGAGATATTTGATGTTTGTTTGTGTGTTTTACTCTGAATTGTTCACTTTCTTATCCGCTTGCATATCTGCCTGTTATTTAACAGTTTATCATGTGCATGGCAGCTAAGAATGAGGGCTATGGTCTCCAACCTTTTTTTTTTTTCCTTTTTGTGGCACTGGGGATTGAACCTAGGGGCATTCTACCTCCAACCTACACCCTCAGCCCAAGCTACACCCTCAACCCCTTTTATTGTTTTTTTTATACTGAAACAGAGTCACTCCGGGTTGCTGAGAGTCTCTCTATGTTGCTGAGGCTGTCCTTGAACCTGCCATCCTCCTGTTTCAGCCTCCCAAGTACTGTGCCACTATGCCGGTCTTCCAAACTTCTTTACAGCGATCTGTGGCAGGTACGTAAGCACTGCCCGATGGAACATGAGCACAGATGAGGTGTGAGCTTGTCTCACCCCTGCCTGCCCTTCCTTATCCCTCTGCCCACTGGCTGAAACGCAGTCATTGGGGCATCTGGACCAAGCAGAGGAAGCCGATGACCTAGGGAGCAGAGCAAAACCATAGAGGGAAGTGGGTCCCTCAAAGCTTCATGAACCCCAGCAGCCGCCCCAGCTCAGCCATTTACATGAGTAAAAACTACACTTCTGTCTTGTGCAAGCCACTGTCTCTGCCCTGGCAACCAACGCTAAATCCTGACTAACGCAGAGCCCAGCCACACTGGATGGAGACCAGTGGGCCTTTCTGAGGTGGGCTGTAGAACCTGTCTCTTCCTGGATATATTTTCTGCACAAATCAAACTCAACGAAGGATACACAAGTTGATTTTAGAGCCTTCAAACATAAATTGCAGCAGAAATAGAAGGGGCTGATTTTAGTTATGGTGCAGCTGTATCCCAAACAGATGGAATGAGTCACACACCAAAGTTAGAAGCAGATCTTGCTACAAAATTGTGCGCACTAATGGTCTGCCCCCGAATGCCAAGACGTGGACCACAGACCGCATCCAGTCAGGAGTTGTGTGACCAGCCCACAGGTGCAGTGGGTTTTGACATTTAAAATGAGAAGATGTCATACTAAGTTCCATCTCCCCCTGAAACATCACCAACATAGCAAATTGGACGCACCTACCATCAGGTAAACTCATGGCGTAAGCCAGCCAACAGCCGAGCTCCCCCTGCCCCCGTCCCCACCCCTCTCTCTCGTCCCTGGACAAAGTGGTATCATCACTGTCTTATCAGTCAGGTTGCTATGCCTTCATCCATCGTTAAAAACAAATGTCTCTACTTATCTCCATTAAAAACAGCAAAAGATAAATCAAGAAAGCTGTGTGTTCCAACAGAAACGAGAGTGCGTGTATATCTCTGTGCAAATGAATTCCCTACATATTTACTATGCAAAGAAAAACATTTGTGTTGAAAGATACACTCCACTGGCCTCCCTCGTACACCTCCTCCCTGGCCCCTGTGGGCATCTGAGACGAGCCCGTGGTCCCCATAGCCTCGGGGTACAACCTCCATCCTCCTCTTCCCAGCAACCTGCAGCCCAGGAGGGGTTCCCGTGCCCCCCCCCGTTCCTGGGGCCTGGTCCTGCCTACGGTTTCCAGATGACATCACCCCCGCAAGCACCGAGTGTCTATTTGATGGTATTTTCTTTACTCCTTTCTTTTTTATTTCTTAGGCTCAGGCAGAAACTTTGCTTTCCAACATGTTAACACTGAACGGCCGGCCCCCTTTGCAACGAGAGAGGCACCTGCTCCTTTAACCGCACAGTTGCTATTGAAACACTCCAGCGAGAGACAAAACCCTTCATTTGGGAGAAAAATTAATTGTACACAAACAAGGACACATTTCATCTTGAATTAAATTCTTCAACACTCCCTTGGCAGAGAACCCTCTGGCTGTTTCCTTTCTGCTTGGCGTCGTCTCCCCCCTTCCCTCCCTGGAGTTTTTCTTGGCAAACAGGCCGGGCCGGGCTTGCAGGTCCCCCACGGTGAGGCCCATCGCCTCCCTCCGTTGCTCCTTCTCTGGCCCATTGAAGCTGCCACTGCTCCAGCCCACTCTGAGCTGCGACCCTCCCACCCCAGCCCTGTCCCTGCCCACAGCCTCTGAGGAGCAAAACCTCGCTGTTCCTCCCCGAGGCACGCAGCATCCGAGGAAAACGAAAGATTAAACAGGATGAATCATAGCAAGAGGGGGACGCGCGTGGGGAAGGAGCTCACGTTGGCCGCAGCCCCAAGATTTATTGCCGAGTGCCACAAATAATGGACTCATCCATCTTCCACGGGCTGCAGAAGGAACCTGCCCAGTCAGTCTGAAAGGGCAGGAGAAGAGACCCGCCTCCTCTCACCGTGGATCGGTGGCCTGGCTGCTGTGACCTCGCTGTCCAGCTAACCGGCGCCCCTGGCCAGCCACCTGCAGGGGACTGTCCCTGGCTTCCAACTTGCCTAGGACTTAGCCCTCAGCCCCAGGACAAGAGCCAGGTCAGTGTCCGCCTCCTTGGTCACAGTCCAAACAACTCAGTTCTCCTTACTTTCCTAGGAACATCTCAGTAACATGCTCTCTGAAATCCCAGATCTGGGTAGAAGCTTCCTTCAAGGTTGCCAGGATCTCAGACACACTTCCAGAACATTCCATCATCCTGATGCCCCACCCATTAGTGCAGGCCTCAGAATCCCGGCAGGAGGCAGCCCACCTTGCAGTCATCGTCTAGAAAAGCCTAGGAAAGGCAGAGTTTTGCTTTCCAGCCTCTGCAGCCCGGGATGCTCTTGGGAAGGACGTGCCTGCCCCCATGGTCGTCACGAACGTGCCCCCGGCCGGAGCCTCTGCTCCCTGCGTACCGGCCCAACTCGTGCACCGGCGCTCCTAAAGCTGCAGCCACTGGAGTCCACACTGGGCCCAGCCAACATCGTCAAGCTGGGACCTTTTATTCCATCTTACAAGCTGCTGTGGTCTGTACGTTTGTGTCCCTCCAAAACGCATACGTTGAAACCTAATCCCAAGGTGATGGTATACAGAGGCAGCGAGGGCCTTTGGGAGACCAGAATGGCTCTGTCCTTGCAAATAGGGTCAGTGTCTCTCTAAGACAGGACACGGGGAGCCGCCTTGCCCTTGTGCCCTGTGAGGACGAGGCAGCAGGCCACCAGCTCTGGGGAACAGGCCCTCGCCCGACGCCACATCTGTGGACACCTTGGCCCTGGACGTCCCAGCCTCTGGAACTGTAGCAATACATTCGCTCAGAAATTTTATGATTTATACAAATTATAAAGTACCTCCGAAACATTCTTCCTCTGAAACATCGAAGGCAGAGCAAATGGGGTACACATTCATCGGGCGGCTCTCGGCAGAAGCCAGCCAATAGCTGAGCTCCGTCTGCCCCAGTCACCAGCCCTCTCTGTTGTCCGTCAACAAGGAAGTTGAACCATCGCTACGGGTTATGGCTCAGACTATGGTGCTTCCAGCCACAATAAAAACAAGTCTCCCTACCTACCCCTACTAAAAAACAATAAAGCAAGCAAGGCTTGGTGGTGCACGCCTATAATCGTAGTACTTGGGAGGCTGAGACAGGAGGATCACAGGTTCAAAGTCAGCCTCAGCAACTTAGCAAGCCCTTCCGCAGCTTAGCGAGACCCGGTTTCAAAATAAAGAATAAAATAAAACAGGGCTGGGAGTGTAGCTCAGAGGCAGGATGTCCCTGGGTTCAATAACCAGCCCCCGCCCCAAACGCTCTCATGGTCTGACTTCAGAGAGGCCTTCCCTGACACCCCCTCTCTCACTGTGTATTGGGGTGAGGCTCTTTCTACTCGCCCTTGGCTTTCCTGGCTCCAGCACCAAGGCCCAGCACCCCAGAGGAGCCCCCAGTCCCGAGCACAGCAGGACCTTCAGCCGCCACGTGGCCCGGCCCCAAGCCGTGTGCTGGCCACTTTCCGTTGGCATCTGTGACCCACAGCCTCCCTGCTTCACCCCGAAGGTGGATCTCCCCAGGGGGCCTCCTCCAGCCTCCCTGCCTCCTCTGGGAATTCCATCAACTGGACGGGACTCGCTGAAGACCAGAAAGGAGCAAGACGTCACCTCTGTGTTCCCCCGCCAGCCTGCGGGGTTCCCAGAGTGGCCATGTCACCCACCGCCCCAGCCCCAGTTCCTGGTGGCTGTCCCCTCATCTAAGGTCCGTGGGCACCAAGAATCGACGTGCCTGTGACTTAATGACGGGGGAATTCTGTAGATGCTTTCTTCCAGCTTGATGTGAGAGAATTGAAACCCCCTCCAATTTTACTTCCCAGCCTGCTGGGGGGCTGTGTGTAATTCTCGTCTCCCGTCGCTCTTGATGGAGTGCTCACGCTAAAGAGATAACGTCCCTTTCTTCCACATCCGTCTTGGTGAATTAAATGGCTGCGGATCCATTTCCCTCACCGCACCGGAGTCCACAGTCCCCTCCGCTCCCCCCGGCCCCGTGGAGAGCTTCAAGTAATAGCTTTCGATAAGGGTGTGATGGGCATCGTCTTTTTCCAGCTTAAAAGTGCAAGGCTGGGTAAAAGAATGTTCAGGAGGACTGGGGAGTGGGGAATGTCAGTGGACAAAGAAATTCCGGGAGATAAGGTGAAGCGGGAAAGGAGAGGGTGCTCTGGGTAGAGCCAGGACAGGGATGGAGTCGGGGGAAGAAATTTAGGATGCAGGGCACCGATAAAGAAACCCAAAGCTGCCAGCAGAATTAAGATCGCCAGGGCCAGAGGCACAAGAGGAGTCTGTCAAGGATGTAAGAAGCCAGAGATCATTAAACGACGTCGCCAGGGCTTCCAAAGAGATAGCGGGAGTCATTTCAAGAGAGGCCGACATTGCAAAAATCTAAATTAATTCCTTGCTTGGCTGTTCCTGGGGGAGGGGGAGGAAGCAGTTGCCAAAATAACAGATAATCACAATTTTTTTTTTTTAACAGAGGCAAAATATATAGAGATGGAGAGTGAGCAAGGAAGACCAAGGGAAGGAAGCAAACAAACAAGCAAAAGACGAAGGGATATTGAAGCAATTCGCTGTGGTACTGGGGATTGAACCCAGGGGCCTTCTACCTCTAGGCTATACCCCCAGCCTTCTTTTATGTTTTAACTTTGAAACAGGGTCTCACTAAGTTGCTCAGAGCCTCACTAAGTTGCTCAGTTTGGCCTCGAACCTGAGGTCCTCCTGTCTCATCCTCCCAAGTACTGGGATTACAGGTGTGCACCACCACGCCCAGAGGGGCCCCCATTTCATCACTCCAAAGTGGGTGCAGTGTGTTTTCATACCCCTCTCCACACCCCCTCTCCTACCTCACAAACCCCAGCTGAGATGGACTCTCAGGACGAACGCCGCCGGCACACGCACTGGGCCGCACCTCGCCCTCTCTGGGTTCTTTTCCAGTTCTTGCAATCACTTTGAAGGAAGCATCCTGACTCGGTGCTAACATGCCTTTAGCACCTGTGTAGTGTTCCATCCTTTCAAACAAAGGACGAAGAGGGCGGGCTTCCAGCAGCAACCCCTCAGTTTGCGAATACCTTCCTTTCTGGCAAGAGATGCAGGCTTCTCATTCACTCCGAGGACAGTTTTCCTTTCAAATAAAAGTTGCTTAGCGACAGCCAAAATGGGTTTATTTAAAGAAAACTATTGAGTTCCTCAGGGATCAGTAAACTACAGCCTGCGGGCCGGCTGCCTATTTTTGTAAATCAGATTTCACCAGGACACAGACCTCTACGCTGTGTTTATGTATTATCAACAGAGACCGTACACCCGCAAAGCCTAAAGTATTTACTCTCTGGCCCCTTACAAAAAACATTTGCTCACCCCAGGAAGCAAGGAGCATCCAGGGGAGAGAGGACTCAGTGGCTGGAGAATGTTTTAAATTTCCAAGCCGGGAGCTGTGGCTGGAAGCCTGGACCCGGGGCCCAAGGGCACCCAGAGACCCCAACGCCCCCACTGACCCCCGACCCATCCTCCGCTGCCTCCTCTGTGGAAAGGGGACACAGGCCTCCCTAGCAAGCTCCCTTGCCACGTGATAAGACAACGCAGGAAAGACACAGGCCCAAGGCCCAGAGCAGAGCAGCCAGCAAAAGTGACCTCTGGGCTCAGCACCAGGGCCAAGATGAGAAAAATCATTTTGCAACCAGGACGAGAGTCGCAGAGGAGAGGAACAGTCAAGTCGCCCCGGCTGGAAAGTGTGGCCCCAACTGAGACAAGACCAGGAGGCGGCGGCCGCGCAGAGGAGAGCTGGGATGCAGAGGTGAGGTCGCAGGAGGCTGGGGAGGGCTCGGTTGCTAAGCAACGCATGCTGACGCTGGATTGGCAGAAATGGCGACAGCACGGCATCCTCAGCATCACCCGCTGTGTGGCCAAAGTCCTCGGGGAGACCTGTGCTCACGCTGCCCCGGGACAACCCGGGAAGGTCAGAGCAAGGAGAAGGCGCCCACGCCACGCTCAGATGGGTGGGCTGCTGCAGAGGCAGGAAGAGCAGCTAGGAAGACGGAGCGGAGAACTCCAGGCTAGAAACGGGGGCGGAGGGGCAGAAGGGGCAGGAGGAACCCAGCTCCTGAGCTGCAGAAATCTCCAGGCGGCTGTGGAAGGCCAGCGTGGGACCTGAGCGCCGCGTCACAGTGAGACCCCCCGGCCCCGTGAGCCAGAACTGCTGTGACCCAAGCATCGCACTGTGAAGCACAGGCCCACAGAGCCCGCCTCCAGCGCACTGGCTCCCGGTTACCGGAGCCGGCGAGTCTCCCTTGCCTTAGACGGTTGGCGCTGACTTTTCTGTCCTCGTTTATGGACACCGAGGCCATCTGCACCGTTCCTCTCCCGTTTAAAGATGGGGACACTGAGGCCCACCCCTGCCGGCTTACAGCGGGACTCTTGAAGCCGTGGCCTCATCTTTACCCAGACACCCTCTCCTGCTCTCTCCCAGCCAATGGAGAGAGAGAGAGAGAGAGAGAGAGAGACAGACAGACAGACAGACAGACAGAGAGAGAGAGAGAGAGAGAGAGAGAGAGAGAGAGAGAGATAATACCCTATTGGCCACTTGGGGAACCAGGCAGCTGGGAACGTAGTCTTCACCCTGGGCAGCCGGGGTCCCCGCCACCAGGGACATGAGGGGGTGCTGAGGGCACACACACCCCCCCCCGCTGTGCATGGCTCAGGGGCCCTGCCCTGTCCCCCAGTGGGGCGGCCGTGGGTGTGGACAGGTGGCCTGCAAGCCCACCACACTGGCCTGCCCAGCTCGCCCTGCAGGAGGACGGCGGGGCTCCGGGCAGGATCAGGACAGCAGCGAGCCACGATGGGGGCGCCAGCCACCGAGGCCTCTGTCCCCTCTGGGGCTCCCGGGGACCCGGGTCTTCCCGGCTGCAGCTGGCCCTTCCCACACAGGCGCCTGGGACAGACGCTGAGGGGAGGGGCGTGGCGGCCACCTGTGCCTGACTGGACACCAGCCTCGGAGGAGATGCTAATTACAGGCTGCCTGGGTGCCGTCTGCCACCTGCTAAAAATACGCCGTTGCCTTCCCGTCCCACAGGTGCTGCGTGTGGGGGAATCGTGCTGTTTTTAGTGCCAAGAGGAGACGGCGGAATCCTCGGCTCACAGGGCCCTTGGCTGCGTGGGAGTTTGTCCCCAGGAGCGTCCCTGATGGACCCAGGCCAACCGAAGGAGGGGGCGGGGGAGGGGTGCCGCAAGCCCAGGTCACAGCTGAGGGGGGAGGGGGTCACCTGGAGCAGGACAGAGCTGCCCAGAGCGGGAAGCTTCAGGTCCGAGTGACACACGGCAGTCTTCCCACAGGAGGGAGCTTGTGGGGTGCACTGGGGGCCCCAAAACCACCTGAGAAGGCCAGAAAGCAGAGATATTGGAGGGAAGGGAGAGGGAAGAGTCTCAAAAATAGTAGAGGGGGAGCTGAGAGATGACATTCATTCGTTCACTCATTCATTCATTCTATAAATGTTTATTGGGCCCCACTGCATGCACTAGGTTGAGAGATAAGACCAACGCCTTCATCCTTGTGTCAGTTTAACATTTCAACACGCACTCCCTGCGCAGGAGCTGCCCTGGACACTGGGACACACTGGGAACAAAAACCCTTCCTGCCGGAGCTGAAATCTTCATGGGAGACCTGACACTGCTTCCCTGCCCCCCAGCCCCACACAAGAAGAACAAAGGCGTAGTGACAAGAATTGTGTAAAAAAAAAAAAAAAAAGAGTTGGGGACCCCGGCCCTCCCACCCCCGC
>PVLC010049129.1:0-10500 GCA_004027655.1 Graphiurus murinus | reverse complement strand
ATTGTAACTACATTGAGTTTATGTAAATGATCCAGGATAATCTCCGTATCTCCAGACCCTTAATTTAATCACGTCAGCAGATCCCTTCTTTCATGTAACAACATATTCATAGGTTCTGGAAATTAGGAGATGGGCATCTTTGGGGGTATACATTATTCTGCCCACCGAAGATCTTTTCAAGTTCAGGTAGCAGGGTGTGTGTGTGTATGTGAGTGTGTGTGTGTGTGTGAATTTTAGTAGAAGTGAAAGTAAAATAAGGTGCATATTAGCAGCATGAAGAGGATATAGTGAGTATAGACTAGACTGTAAACCCCTTTTGGCTACTAGCTGTCAGAAGTCTGGTGGAGATTAATCACCCCTCTTTTCCCTCCAAATTTTAACTAATTAAGAATATATGCGGCGGGGCATGGTGGCGCATGCTTGTAATCCCAGTACTTGGGAGGCTGAGATAGGAGGATCCCGGTTCGCGGCCAGCCTTAACTACTTAGTGAGGCACTCTGCAACTTAGTGAGACCCTGTTTCAAAATAAAGAATAAAAAAACAGGACTGAGGGTATAGCTCAGAGGTAGAATGCCCCTGAGTTCAATCCCCAGTACCGCAAAAAAAAAAAAAAAAAAAAAAAAAAAAAAAAAAGAATATATGCAAAGAGTCAACTAAAGTATCAAAATGACCATCAGATTTATTATTGGCAAAATGGCCTAGAGAAGCCAGGTATGGTGATTTACACCTGTAATTCCAAGAACCTGGGAGACTGAGACTGGAGGATTGCAGGCTTGAAACCAACCTCAGGAATTAAGCAAGACTCTCAGCAACCTAGCAAGACCATGTTTCAAAATAAAAAAAAAAAAATTAAAATTAAAATTAAAAAGGACTGGGTGTGTAGCTCAGAGGTAGAATGCCCCTGAATTCATTCCCCAGTACTGAAAAAAAAAAAAGGCCTGGAGAATATGACAGGGTCTCCAGCTTCTCAGTGGGAATACAAAATGGCAGTCATCTCTCTTGATGAGAAAGGGGAACTGTCCTGGTTTGTTACCAAATACAGGTTGAAATAGAGCAGAGAATAAGAAAGAAAATCAAGTGGAGGTATGTTGTGAATAGCAGTGAGTATTGATGCTAACTTTGGCCAACCAAGAAGTACGATCCATTTAAAATCAGGCTTTTGATAACTTCCCTAATTAGATAAACAACTCTTCTTTCCTGGAAACAGTAAGAAAATAGAGCTAAATATGAAAAGTTTCTTCCTATCATCCCCGCCCCCCCACCCTCACCAAAGGATAGGAGTATTGATTTGGTGGGCATTCCCTTCTCTATGGGATGAGGTAGAGATGAGGAGAAAGGAGGAAAACAGTTGTTCCTTCTACATTGGGAACTAAGGGCTAAGAGATGCTGCTGTACCCCAGGCTTAAGACCCTTGTGCCAAGAGGTGAGGAGAGGCACAAGACGACAATGCTCTTTGGATCATCCACAAGACAACCTGCAAAGAGTCAAACCCGGCACATAGTAGACAGTGAAGTCACTGTCCACAAACTGACACCAGGGAACCGGAAGAGTGCAGACTGTCTGCCCTGAACACATCTAACATCTGTGTCTAATTAACTGTATACTCAGGACTTTGTAGAAGAAAAAAGAGGAGCATGAAGGGCCTGATTTGTATGTACCATGCACTGGGAGCTGAGGGGAGGAGTGCTTTAGCTAGTATTCCTAAATTCCACCTGCCTTTCCCCAGTGATGCTTCCTGCCTGGCAGACAGGGGTTAAGGGTGGTTTGGGACCAATTTTATGAATACATATGTACCTCAGGATTTGTCTGTTTGGGGGACATCTTGCATAATAAGCTAGTCTCACACTAGCTTCCTCCTTGTGATTCTAACAGGCGAGGCACCTCCAAAACTTAGGCCTCTCTGCACTCTCCCCAGCTCTGATTGGAGGTTAAAATCACTCCTCATACCTGTAACTGTGTCTAGGCCTTGGGTTCCATGAAAGAGCCTTCCTGAGGCTGATATGTCAGTCCAGCTACTGTCCCTGTGTTCTGCAACCAGTGAGGCTGTGATTAGTCAGTGTCACTTCAATTTCCTTCTGTTAGACCAAGTATCAGTGGATTCTGAAAACTTGCCTGTAGGGAATGCTTTAGAGAGGATGAGCTTTTTGGTGTGTTCTCTCTCAGTATAGGGAATTACAGATTTAAATGAGCTTTTGTATTTCTCACCCAGGGTCACAACCTTGCCTCCAAGATAATAGCCCTCTTAATGGTTGTGATTTGAAGGGTAGTAGGAAGCTCCTTACACAAACTACCTCGCAGCCAGGTCTCTAGATTTCCACCAGCAAGATTCTTGGTTAAAATCTTCATATTTCTCTCTCTCTTTCTCTCTCTCTCTCTCTCTCTCTCTCTCTCTCTCTCTCTCTCTCTCACACACACACACACACACACACACACACACACACACACACACACACACCTGAATATACAGTGTCCTGTCCAGGGGTGCTTTTCTTCTCTTGAATATAGAGCTTTATTGGAATCTTCTATATAGCCATCAAAAAATCATTTATTAAGATCTTGCATCAGGCCAGGCTCTGTTCTAGGTGATATGAATAAAATTTTAAATGTAAGTTGGGTGTAATCCTAGTACTTGGGAAGCTGAAACAGGAGGATCATAGGTCGGAGGCCAGCCTTAGCAACTTAGCAAGACTCTCATCAACATAGCAAGACTCTGTTTCAAAACAAAAAATAAAAAGGGCTGGTGGTATAGGTCAGAGATAGAATATACCTGGGTTTAATTGTTCAGTTCCCAGTAAACTCCCTCCCCTCCCCTCCCCTCCTCTCCCTCTCCCTCTCCCTCTCCCTCTCTCTCTCTCAATGTAACAGAGTTCTGTCCTCATGTAGTGGAGAAGGCAGAAATGTAAAGAAATAAGATGGGGATATGACAATGTTCTTGTGCTAAGGACCACAATTATGTCATTCATAGAACAGGGCCAGTAACAGGGGAGGAAGCTGGGACCAACTGCCAGGGCCTGTCAGTCTGGAATGGGACCCAGGGTCTATCTCTGTTGTAATCAATATAAGGTAAGCTGATTCGTCTTTCCTGAGAGGGTGCCCCAAATTGTTTTATAGAGCCCCAAACCTCTCTCAGCAACCATGAATAATGACTATTGTGGGAGCCCAGAAGATGGAATTGGGAATTTAGTGGACCACGTTAGAGATATTACAGAATGATACATGGGGTGTGGGGAGAAAGAGAAATCTAGGCAAGGGCTGGGATGTAGCTCAGTGTTAAAGCGCTCACTCTGCAAGCGTAACACCCTGGGTTTGATCCCCAGTGCCAAAAAGACCGAAAAAAAAAAATAGTCAAGAAATCCAGGCAAAGGAAACAGTACATGTCCCCCAAAATGAAAGTGCATAATCTGGGAGACTAGGACGAGTGTGTTTCAGGGATGGGGTGGGATCGAGTGCTGCTGGGAAATGAGATGAGAAAGAGGTAATGGAGTCAGATTTTATAGAGCCTTACGTATTCTGCTAAAATTTGTAGTTTCATTTGTTGGCAATGAAGAGACACTAGGTTTGTTTGTTTTTAGGAAAGGAGATTCATTCAAGTTTTCATAGCTCTACTGAACTTTGAAAATATACCTAGGAGATGATAAGATGACCTAATGAGCTAACAACTCAGGGTTTTTCTTCTCCTGAACCAAGGATTAGAAATTTTAAGTGTTTAGAAATGAAGAATTCAAGAGGAGATACATGTAGCATTTTTTAAAAAAAAAGGACTAGCTTTGAAAATGTTCTCAGGTCATTCTGGTGGACTTGGTAGAATCATGTCTGATAAAATGTGTATAGCAAAGGGCAGGATTGTTTAAATTTTGTTTAAATGTTAGCTTCTTGAGGGAGGCAACATTACACCATGCCCTTAATCCATGTTGTACCACCTAGTAATTGTGTAACCTGTGCCTCAGATTCATTAATATGTGAAAGAGGCAATGCTATAGATTGTTGTAATGCTTAAATGATATGATGCATGCAAAATTCATAGACTCGCTCTCAGCTTGTGGTAAGCACTTAAAAATGCTATTTAGATCCGTTTCTCAGTTCAGCACTCCTGACAGCACAATGCCTGGCACACAGTAAATGGGGCTCAAAAATGTTTTTGCTAGGTTAAATAAATGAATGAGGCACACTGCAGAGCAGGGGGCAGAGTGGCAGTGGAGAGGGTCCTCCCATTACCTTATCGTCCTACTGCAGTGCTCTGACAGCGTCTCCATTTTATACCCTCCACGCAGGGACATCACTACTTGTCTAGAAATGGTTGCTCAAGGCTGAGAAGTGACACAGCAACACAGAGCCTGGGATTGCTGCCAGGTTTTAAGAAGCGTAGATTGTAATGCAGGGGGGGAGGGGAGAGAAGAAAAGTTTGAAAACTCAACTGAAGCTTGAAGCTGTTTTATTGCTAGGTGAAATGATAATGCCTCATACAGTTCCAGGCAGGGCAGGCAGTGTGAACCTTTGGGAAGCTGCAGTCACGTGGTAGTTCTGAAGGGTCTAGGAAGGGGTGGTTTCATGAGGTCTCACACTTAGAAAGGTCCTGCTTAGCCGGGCGTGGTGGCGCACGCTTGTAATCCCAGCATTCAGGAGGCTGAGACCAGAGGCTCCGGGTTCGCGGCCAGCCTCGGCTACCTAGTGAGGCACTCCGCAACTTAGTGAGACTCGGTTTCAAAATAAAGAATAAAAAATAGGGCTGGGGGTATAGCTCGGAGGTAGAATGCCTCTGAGTTCAATCCCTAGTACCGCAGGAAAAAAAAAAAAAGGCCCTGCTTGACTTAATGTCATGTTGTCACCCCTCCCCTAATTTTCATGTGGCACTGAGCCCTGCAAATTATGTAGGGGGTTCAGGCTATCTGAGACAGTGACATTTTATCTTAGCTAGTGTTTAAGCCATGTTGAATGAATGCTCTTTTCTCTCCCCCCCCCCAATTTAATTATAAGAGAAACAAAAAATATGAAAAACTAAATCTCTACAGAACTAAAAAAAAAATGAGTAGTACCTCATTCCCTACTACTAGCCATGTTTCTTAAAATAATTGTTACCAATAGTTTAGTGTAAATCTGGAATTTTCATGAAAGTTTTAAAGTAGTGTATTTTAAAATAAAATGCATGTATGTTATTGATGTATGTATTAAACAACATATTATTTGCATAAAAATATTCATTTTCCTTAATCACTCTCCTTCAGTAAGGCAAATAATTTGTGTGTGTGTGTGTGTTTGCGTGTGTGTGTGTGTGTATGTATGATACTAGGGATTGAACCCAAGAACTTTCTACCTTTGAGCTATGCCTCCACTGCTTTTCTTGTTTTTTATTTTGAAACAGGGTCTCACTAGGTTGCCGAGAGTCTCACTAAGTTGCTGAGTCTATTCTTGAACCTTCGATCCTCCTTTCTCAGCCTCCCAAGTACTGGAATTAACAGTATGCACCACCACATCTGACTCCTCCAAATATTTTTGTACTTAATAAATTTTATTTTTAGAGAAATTTTAGGTTCATAGCAAAATGGAGCAGAAAATACAGAGTCCCTGCAAATACATAACCTCCTCCACTGTAGATATCCTGCCCCAGGGTGGTAGGTTTGTTACAAGTGATAAAACTACTCTGAGCTGGGTGTAGTGGTGCATATTTGTAATCCCAGGACTTGGAAGGCTGAGACAGGAGGATCACAGGTTCAAAGACAGCCTCAGCAATTTAGTGAGACCCTATTTCAAAATAAAAAATAAAACAGAGCTGGGTTCAATCCCCAGTACAAAAACAAAAAACAACAACAACGTAAAAAAATACCGATAAGTCATTATCACCCAAAGTACATAGTTAACTTTAAGTTTTACTTCCAAATATTTTTCAAATTAATTTTAGTCACATAATTGCTGTATGAATGTTTTTTTCTGTTTTTATTTAAAAATATGTAGGTTTTTAAAAAAACAAAATGGGATAGTGCTATGCATATTAGTATATAGAATGTGTTTAACATATACCTTTCTAAGTTAGTATGTATAGTCCTGCCTTATCCCTCTTTAATAAGGGAGTATCATTGTGTTGTATGCTTATGTTTTAATTTATTTATCCAGTTTCCTATTGGTATCTTCAGTTTTTAAACAATGCAATACACATTTTTATACATATATCTTATGTACTTGTACTAGTATTTAAGTATAATGGATTTCCAGAAATGGGATTGCTGGGTCATCAGGTATAAAAATATCAAATTGGCACACTTTTATCTGCAGTTGGACTGCACTTATATACTCCCCTTCGCCACTCAAGCTAGCGCTATATGTCCTTTAACTCAGTGCCACCATCAAGAGACTGAATCCTCAGATGGAGAATACTGGAGAAGAGAAAAGAGAGAATTTACTGGTGAATAATGATAGTAACAACTAAAATGTATTCAACACTTAAACCATGCACCAAGTGTTATTCTAGGCACTTTCCAAGTTTAAGCTCCTCTAATTTATATATCCACCCCAGAGACACCCATTTTACTGCTTAGGAAACAGAGTCATCTAGGATTTAACAAGATTATACATATAGTAAGGGGGGAGCAGATCTGAAGTGGAGCTATTTGACTTCTGAGTTTGTACTCTTCACCACTGTACACCTGTCTCCAGAAAGTTCAGTGCCATCTTTATGCGGTTTACTCTACCTGGTCTATTCCTTAAAATTATTACTGTATTTATTCATTTACTTGGCTTTTTCTCCCACTATACTATAACTGACTTGATATTATTTATATCCATATCCCAAATTCCTAGCATAATGTCTAATTTATTGTAAATAATAAATCAGTTTAGTTGGATGAATGACCATGCTTGTGGGAGGTAGCTGCTATATCCATTTTACAGATAAAGAAATCATAATTCATTGTTAACCAAATAGTGTAGTAGGAAATAGTAGAAAGCAGAATGGGGAAGCTGATGTTTAAACTCAGGGTTTTTGATACCTGGTCCAGTGAGCTTTCCACCATGTCTGAGTTGCCCCTCCAGACTGGCTTCTTTCCCTAGCAACCATTTCCAAACTGGGAAACTTCAGAGCTGGAAGTACCCTGGGAGGGGCAGAGCATGATGGAAGGAGGGTCCCTGGAAGAGAGAGTTGCTGGAAGTAGGCGTACAGGAATGGGGAATGGTAGAGTCAGGTTCCTAGAGGAATACTGCATAGTAATACCTATCCTTTTCTTCAGAGTTTCTGCGTGCCAGACGTTGTTCTCTGTAATTTATGAGCTTTGTATCCTTTTAATGCCCACAATCTCATTAGATGGATATTATCTTTGTTTATGTATGAAGAAATGGGTGCTGAGAGGCCAAGTGACTTGCACAAGGTTACACAACAGATACATGGTGAAACTGAAATTCCAGCTCAAGCTGTGTGACCCTGGGGCCTACCTTCTAAGCATTCTGTTTCCCAAAGGCTATATAGCCACTGAAGAGGGGGCATTTTGAGAAGAGGCTATAAAGAGAAATTGCCCTCCCTAGATCCCAGAGGACCTTAGCAACCAGAAAATAAGATAGAGCCCTGCTGGGTCCTAGAGGTCATAGAAAGAAAAAATGTGAATTGTTTAAAGCTGTCTGTGGAGAGGTTTGAGACCAGCCGGTCCAACGTTTGAATCTGGGTTCGCAGCACATGATGTCTTTATACTCTTAACCTAGAAATGGCAGAGTTATTTTGGGCACAAAGCAAGAGCTGTGGCTTTAAAAATATGCCAAGTGCATTTATCTCTTCCGCTCCAAGATTACTGAAAATTAGCCCAGCTGTGGCCTGCGGCACTAAACAGCCACAGAATCTTCTTCCAGACCAGCTCAGCCCACCCAAAGAGAGTGAAACACCCAGGAGTAGCAGCTCCATGGGCTGTGAGAGTGGTATGGGATCAGCCTCTCACTTGCTAAACCTGACTTCAATCACAGTCTCTCTCTCTCTCTCTCTCTCTCTCTCTCTCTCTCTCTCTCTCTCTCTCTCTCACACACACACACACACACACACACACACACACACACACACACACCACCCCTCCCCAGCTACCCCAGGGATCAGAATGCTGGGCCTGTGAATTGAGTGCAACTCTGTCTCCTCCCCCTTCTCCAAGGCATCAGAAGAAGTGGGAGAAAAAAACAAAAACCAAAACGAAACGATTGGATTATTGAGCCAGGGAGTTGGTTGGTGTGGTAAGAATTTTTCAAATCCTTGTATGATTCAAGGGAAATCAATCATCCTGCTGTAATTTAAGCCTTCAGACTTTTTTTTTTTTTTTTTTTCCTCCAGTGCTGGGAATCCATTCCAAGTCCTTGTGTGTGCTAGGCAAGCATTTTAGAACTGACCTCTGAGCTACATCCTCAGTCCTAGCCTTTAGGTTTCTTCCCTATAAAATAAAAATCCTTATCAGGCATGATGGTGCACACCCATAATCCCAGCTACTTGGCAGGCTAAGGCAGGAGGATTGGAAGTTTGAGGCCATCTTGAGCAAGACCAACTAACAAGACCCTGTCTCAAAGAAGGGTAGGGGCTGGGAGGGTAGCTCAGTATAAAGTGCCCCTGGGTTCAATCCCCTGCACCACACACATACAACCCTTTAAATACCTATTTAAGTAAATAGGTGTCATTTTAGTAATTTAAGTCAATTATAATAGATAAATTTATTTAAGTAAATAAATATTAAATATACATATGTGAAATGCTCAATAAAGTGTTTGATTCATGATAAGCAACAAGTAGTCCTTAAACAAATGAGTGACTTTTCTGGCTTTAATCAGGTTAAAATTGTGTGTGTGTGTGTGTGTGTGTGTGTGTGTATGTGTGTGTGTGTACTGGAGACCTTTTCATTTTTGAAACAGGATCTCACCAAGTTTGCTGAGGGTCTCCCTAAGTTGTTAAGGCTGGCATCAAACCTGTAAAATTGAAAGTTTTACTTTGTGCCAGGCACTGTGTTATGTGCTCTATAAGGATAATTCCATTTAGTGGTGAGCCAAAACTGAGATGGGTCCTATTATTTCCTTTACAGATGAAAATAGTGGCCCAGATATATTAAATAGTTTACTGAATGAATATCACATAATTTACATGATGTAACCAGGTTTAAACCTAGGTATTCCACTTACAGAACCTAAGGTCTTACGGAGAACAGGGTGTATATTTTTACATTCCTATGTTTCCTCGGAAAATCCTTCCCACTGTCCACGTGAGAAGTAGGAAGCAACAAGAAGATAAACGCTGGAAATGCTAGTCCAGGTGGTTTTAGCTTACCCTCCCCCACCCTGATCCTGGACAGGATTGGGGTTTCTCTGGTGTTTTGTGGGCTGTAATTATTCCGATAAGCTTTGCCCAGTTCATACAGGATTGGGGGCGGAGCTCGTCCAGTTGGTCCACAAACTCCACAATTGGCAGGATGGGGGAGGGGAGAAGTTGGACATGTTTTACAACCTGGTCTTTTAGCGGTTTGATGGCGAATGGTTTTGCCTTTGGTCAGGTCTAGCAGGTATAATTCCACAATCTGCTAAATTCTGGGAGAGAGACAGAGATAGAGGCAGAAAGATGAAACGGTTGCTCCAAACCAGAAAGAACAAAGGAAATCAGAGCGTCTTGAAAGAGTGTAGTGGCCGGCTCCTCTGGCAGAGGCGACAAGGAAGAGGGAGAGGCATAGTGTCCCTGCGCACAAAGCCTCTGGCTGTTGCCTTGCAAACCCAGAATCTGCAGAGCTTTTGGTGCTTTGACTCTTCCCTCCGCAGCCAGAGGCAGCAGCAGCGCCTACGCCGGAGAAGAGCAGCGCAGGGAGCTGTCTGGCGGGGCCGGAAGCGGCTGTAATCATTTAATAGCCTTTGCTGGCTGCACCGACTTAGTGGAGTGGGTGGTAGCAGGCTCCAAAGTGCTGTCTGGCAAGATAGTCCCCAGCTTAAATAAAAATGATGGGTTTTCTGGAAGCTCTTTATTAACCTCAGCATTGAAATCCCAGAGATGGTAACAAAGGGATGAATGGGGAGCGAGGGGGCGGAGCCGAAAGCTGGAGACTGGCTGTGATTGTCCTGACTCTCGCTCCTGCCTCCACACCCCTCCCCCACCTCCACTCCTTCTTTTCAACTGATTCTAGCTTAGAGGCCCCTGCCTGCATCTCTGTGTCTCCCAGATGGTAACAAAACAGATAACATAGCAATTGCTATCCTTGTATTATGTTTTAGAATTTTCAGAGGACCTTGTTATACAGCACAGCTCAAAATGTATCTCATAGCTGGCATCCTCCTAGATTTAAACCGCAGGCTCCAGCAATGAGTGACATGTGACCAGTGGTCTTTAGTCGGCTCGCTTAGAAAACAGACATAGATGGGATATCTATTTCATATGGTTCTTATGAGGACCAAGAAGGGGAAGTATGTGTAAATCAGGAAATCCCTTCCTTGCCTTAGTAACTGGCCAGAGCAGTTCAGAATGGGGAGTTCAGGATGAGTTTTACTAGCCTGAGATTTGCATCATCATCTTCA
>PVLC010049128.1:0-10574 GCA_004027655.1 Graphiurus murinus | reverse complement strand
GGCTCCCCGCACTGAGACGGTGTCTTTTACCTTTCATGACGGAAGCCCAGTTTTTTACCTTCACTGCCCTAAGCCACGGATACCACCATCGCTGTCAGTGCCCTGCATATGGCGGGTGGCACTTCATGAGGACTTTTTGTTGTCGTTACTGGGGATTGAATCCAGGAACATTCTATGCCCCCGGCCCTCTTTATTTTTATTTTTTTTTTTTGTTCTGAAACAGGGTCTCACTGGGTTGCTGAGTCTTGCTACACTGCTTAGGGCTGTCCTCGAACCTTCGATCCTCCTGTCCCAGCCTCCCAAGTACTGGGATTGCAGGCATGCGCCACCACTGGAGGCTCACTGAGGACTTCTTAAGTCAATGAAGCCGCTGACTGTGGGGTTTCCCACCCTGGTGCCCCCTCCTAACCTCTTCCCTCTCCTAGTCGCCCCCTCTTGCAGCAGATGAGCCTCATACCACGGACCCCAGTAAGCGCTGGACGCCATCCCAGGATGCGCCCCTTCCCTTTTGACTCAAGAATGAGTTTGTGTTAGAGCAACAGAGCAAAACAGCCCAAGTCAGAGGCCCGCTCAGCTACTTGCAGACTTTTAAATACCCACCAGGGTTTGCTGTCAGCCAAAGCTGGATTTTTATTACCCACATAACCTTAGAGTTGCTAGAGATGGCTGGGAAAGGAAGAAGAGAGAAGAAAGCAGAAAATCAGCGGGTTTTGGTCTTCAAAAATCAATGTATGGCTGTGTTGATTAAAAACAAGTTCTCAAGACAAGTATTCGTGGGGCTCTGTCTTAGCTGCAACGCAGCAGAACTGCATGCATGGTCTGTGAGCTGTTTCACTCTCAGACCAATCCTCCTAAACTCTTAGAATGTTCTGAGTTACTGGGTCAAAAGCTTAGCGATTTCCCTATAACTGGGTTTTCTGATAAAATGAAATAAGAAACCCTTTTCTAAGCTAGGCGCAGCGGCACACACCTGTAATCCCAGTCCTTGGGAGCCTGAGACAGGGAGATAACAGGTTCGAGGCCAGCCTCAGCAACTTAGTGAGACCCTCAGCAACTTAGCAAGACTATTTAAAATAATAATCATAATAAATAAATAAATAGGGCTGGGGGTGTAGCTCAGAGATAGAGTGCCCTTGAGTTCAATACCCACTGCCAAAAGAAAGAAATAAAAGAAACCCTTTCCTAGATGGGGCTCCGGCGGCAGCTGACAGCGGCCTCAGGGGTCCTGGCGGGCACTTCCCACGAATCTATTTAACCTCAACACTCCTACGTGCCGGGCCTTATTTTGTCCGTATGGAATATTAAAAGGTCTGTGGTAAATTTTTAAATGGAGCCATGTTTCGGTGCTGGGTTTCGAGTTGCCCATTTCAAGTTTCACAGGAAACACGAAGACAATAGAACCCTTGGAAAGGTGCCCTGGAGACGGCCTGCCTCCCCTGGTGACCGCTCTGTGCAGAAGAAAAACATCTTGAGGAGCAGCTGTGTGCCAGGCGAGGACACTGGCTTTACCCACGCCACTTCCTAGGGAGCCTGAGACATCCCTGTATTTTAAAAAATATTTATTATCATTATCATTATTATTATTGGTACTGGGGACTGAATACAGGGCATTCTACCTCTAAGCTATACCCCAGTCCCCCTTTTTCTTTTATTTTACTTACTTGCTTATTTATTGGTACTGGGGATTGAATACAGGGGCATTCTACCTCTGAGCTATACCTCAATCCCCTCTTTCCTTAATTTTATGTATTTATTTTATTTTTTGGTACTGGGGATTGAACACCAGGGCATTCCACCTCTGAGCCACAACCACAGCCCTTTTTATGTTTTATTTTGAAACAAGGTCTCGCTAAATTGTTGAGGGTCTTGCTAAACTGCAGAGGCTGACCTCAACTCTGCAATCCTCCTATCTCAGCCTCCCAAGTCTTGGGATTACAGGTGTGTGCCACCACACCACACCTGGCTAACATCCCCGTATTTTATACAGATGAAGATATCAAGCCCAGAGACCACTGACTTGCCCAGGGTCACACAGGGAGAGCACAGAGAGGTCCGGGTCAAGGACTGAGCTTCCGGAGCTGAGCAGTCTCCTCCTGCATTGGTGGAGCAGGGTGGGGGCTGTGGTGCCCAAGAGGAGGCTGTGACACGGCCGCTTCACAGTGACTTTAAAAGTCCCTCACCCTTTTGAGACCTCGAAGCCCCTGAGCTTATCCCAGGAATAATAGTTCTGCCGTCCTCCCGGAAACGCCGGAGAATTAAAAACGCAGAGCGCATGGAGGGCCCCGCGTGTGTGTGCAAACACACAGCTCACATGCTGACAGTAACTTAAAGCATTTCCCTGTTGGAAGAGTCACCCAGCCAGCTCCTGGACCTTTCTGCTGTGCTGGCTTCACAGTGACAATCTGTCCCCGAGGACTAATTAGCACTAACTACCCAGGTCACTCCAAGGCCATGCAGGAAAACAAGCAAAGGAACCGGCAGAACTGGTGACCATTGTGGTTGAAGACAAGAAAAGAAAGAAGAGAGTTAAAAGAAAGGGGAGACTGAGAGAGGAGGACCGCAGGTTCAAGGCCAGCCTCAGCAACTTAGCAGGACTTTGTTTCCCAATTAAAAAAAAAAAAATGAAATAGGACTGGAAGGGTGTAGCTAAGAGGTAGAATGCCCCTGGGTTCAATCCTGAGCAACACACACACACACATACACACACACACACACACACACACCGAAAAAAAAACATGAAAATAAGACTCCTTTCAAGACAGGAGTAGTGGCCCACACCTGTAATCCTAGCACTTGGGAAGCTGAGACTGGAGGATAATGGTTTGAGGTCAGCCTCAGAACTAAGTGAGTTTCAAAAATTAAAAAAAAAAAAAGCCGGGCATGGTGGTACACACCTGTAATCCCAGCACGTGGGAGGCTAAAACTGGAGGATCACAGGATGGAGGCCAGATTCAGCAACTCAGTGAGACCTGGTTTCAAAATAGAAGATAAAAAGGGTTGGGGGGGGAGGGGGGAGGCTCGGAGGTAGAATGCCACTGGGTTCCATCCCCAGTACCAATAAATAACTAAAGGCAAAATAAACTCCCTCTCAAATTAAGGTTGCAGATGGGCAGTTCGCAGAGGCCTTAAAGCAGCCAGGGGCGTTGGTTTTGAACTCATGAGAGGGACCCAGGAAACTGCAGAGGAAACGAAGGTCAGATTGAAGGAAGGCTACCCAGCCCCTCCTCCATCCCTGGCCGGGTCATTCTGGCCCACTCGCCCCGCTGCACAGGGCTGGCTCCTGGCGGAGTGGACAGGTCCTCCTAGAAACTCCCAGCTATTGGCAATCAGGGCTCCTCACTCACCAGTGCCTGGAAGGACCCAGGCAGGGAGGCCAAGGGTGTGGTCTTGAGATGCCAGGAGGAAGGAATTAGGTTCCCTGAAGACTTGCCACTGGTTGAGGTGCCCAAGGACGGCTGCTTCAGGTGGAGTCAGGGTGGCTTTCCAAAGAAAACCCCTCCTCTGCTGCTTCCCTTAACTACAGCTTCCAGGAAGCCTGGGAGACAACAACTGCTTCCCCCTTCTCACAGAGAGAAGACTGGGAACCCAACCTTAGGAAAAGGGGGTTCTTTAAATGGCTAAACAGTTAAGGACTTTAGAGAGAGGAGAGATAACAGTGTAATAGACAAAGGAGGTATAATGAAGGAAACTGTTTAAACAACGCTGCGTGCATGTATGAAGGTATCAATACCAATTTCTAGTAGGAACCAGGAGGAGGAGGAGGGAGTTGGTAGGATCTAGAAGAAAACACCTCAAGTGCTGTTGTGTGCATGGACGTTTCTGTGTTTCTGTCTCTCTCGACGTCATTATGATGCATAACTACAATGCACCAAGAAGAGTATATTTGAAAAAAGAAGAGTTAGGGACACTGGTGAGGAAAGTGAGTGGAAACGGAAGACCCTTAAGCTCCTCCTCCTTTCCCCAGGCTGCAAGCCGGTTGCCTCCTTCTGCAGCAGCAGGAGGGTCTAATGAGCTGAGCTTGGTGGGTGGAGCCAGTGAAAAGGGAATTGGATCCCAGCAACCTCTCTGAGCATCAGTTCTCTTCTCTTGCATAGAAACATCAATAGCAATACCTGCCTGGCTGAGCTGTGAGGTTTTTTGTTTTTTGTTTTTTTGGTACTGGGGATTGAACCCAGAGGCATTCTACCTTTGAGCAACACCCCTAGCCCAGTTTTATTTCTTATTTGGAAACAGGGTCTCATAGGTTGATGAGAGTCTCACTCTACTGGCAGAAGCTGTCCTCGAACCTGTGATCCTCTTTTCTCAGCCTCCCAAGTACTGCGATTACAAGCGTGAGCCACCATGCCCGGGTTCTTTTTATTTTTCTATTTCGACACAGGGTTTTGCTAAGTTGCCAGGCTGGCCTCAAACCTGGGATCCTCCCGTCTCAGCCTCCCGCATACTGAGATTACAGGCATGCGCCATCACGCCCGGCTGATTCTCTTTCTTTGGCTATAAAAGAAGCATTGATAGGTCAGAAGGGCTGTGAAGCTGGCTGAGCTGAGCCCCAGAAATAGTTGGCATCTTCTATGACATTAGGGATTGTGGTGGGATCTTCAGGAATAAGCACAGAAAAAAGACTCAACTATCCCTAGGAGGCCCCTGAAATTCTCTACCCTGATCTTGGACATTTCTCAGTTAAGAAATGCTGGTTTCTGCCCAGAACCATTGCTGGAAAAGGAACCCCAGTTCAGGTAAAGCCCAGACTGGTTGACATAAATTATCAGTTTAAACCAGAAACTATCCCCTGAAGGTTTCTCTTGCCAGTGTCTTGTGTAAGAGACACTTACTCATGGGGTCCCCATCTGCCCGAGAGGCCAGAGGGTCTGAAGGTGCTTTTGGCAACTCAAATTGACCGAAGAAATAACGATCAACCCTCAAAGATCTACTTAAAAGTGTCATCATTGCAGATGAATAAAGAGGTGGGCATGGGGCCCCGCCCCGCCTGGCTCAGAGACTCCACCGCAGGGTACTGACTTTCTGGAACCTTGAGACCCTGGATTGGGGTTCTCTCTACTCCTCCTTCCAAAGAGAACCATCTAAGGCCCCTGTTAGAAGCAGCCTGCAGGCAGTTCCTGCGGACAATGTCTTCTAGCTCTCTCCCCAAGAGAACCCAGGTTAGTTTTCCAGTGTGAATCCAGCCAAAATCATTTCTTCAAAGAACACGGAGGGCCAGGCATGGTGGTGCGCACCTGGAACCCTAGTTCGAGGCCATCCATAGCAACCTAATGAGACCTTGTTTCAAGATTTAAAAAAAAAAAAATTTTTTTAAGGTCTTAGGAGTGTAGCTCAGAGGTAGAATGCCCTGAGTTCAATCAGTATAAGACAAAACAAAACAACAACAACAACAAAAACCCAAAGCAAAACAAAACAAAACACTGAGGATCAGGCACTTCCTCCTGTCTTGGAGGGTGCTGGGCATTTCCAAGTTGTCTCTCTGAACGGAGTGGGGGCGGCGGAGAGCCAGCGTGTCAACCTTTCCCAAGTCTCAGCTAAAACACAAGCCGAAATAATCTGCAGTCTTGAACGGGAGTTCATTCCCTGCCTCCCCTTTGAAAAATCATCTCTATTTCTCCCCTCCTCCTCGGACTTCGCAACCGTTTCCTTTATCATCTGGTTCCTTCTGTGCTCAGAAGCACAGAGCTCAAAGCTTCCCAGCTCAAGGGAGACCTCTGCACCTCTTGGCTTGATAAATAGAGCTGCTTTAAAATGCTTAGAGCCGAAGACACACCAACTGTGGCGAGAGAAAGTAAACACTTACAGGCACCAGTCAACCTTGCAAGTTCCTCGCTGAGATTACCAACTGTAGTTCCTGCCTGAGACGGGGAGGATGCTCTGCCTGCCACTCGGGGGGACCGGACCACAAAGCAGCCTCCTCTTTGGCCTCTGTGAGGCTGCTGGGAGTCTTTGGGGCTGGTTTGGAGGTTCCTAAGTATAGTAGACTCAGTCCCCCATCCTCCTGCCTCACGGTTAGAAATAGACCAAGAGAAGGGGGAGCAGCTGCAGAGGGGTTCCCCCCTTTGTCCTCAAGTTATCTAAGTGCCCCCTTGAAACTTCCCGGGGAGAAAATTGGGATTTTTCACAAAATAGAATGTGATGAGGGCATAATGTGATAGGAACGTTTGAGGAACTTTTCTTAAGGAAAATATATACTTTCCACAATTCCCTCACACACACACACACACACACACACACACACACACACACACACGATTTTTTTTTATGAGAACCAATTAATAAATGCTAATTCATTCGGGCATATCTCCACAAAATTACTGCTTCATTTAATTGCAGGGGAATTTTCCATTATTAAACTCTCCCTTGCTGATTTTGGTTTTGCATTATTTATATATATATATATATATATATATATATATTTCGGTTTCACTAATAGCGAGGTTGGTATGTGATACTATCTGCTGTTTGTACGTCTTAAATTTATTTTTCATTTAAAACATTTCCTCATTCTTGTAGCTGCACATAGTCACGGAGAAACATTATTAAAAGGAGACAAGATTTGACACACAAACGGCTGGAAAAGGTATTGGCTGAAATTAACCCAACGGGAGCATGTCTTGTGTGATTGTGTTTCTATCTTTACAGGCGTGCATACGAGCACGCACACACATCACACACACACACACACACACACACGTGCCTCCACTTTGGGTTAATGCAGGAAAATTTTTGTCACTAATTCACCAGTCTATCTGTGAAAAGACTGTGCATAGGTAACTAGACATGAAAATCACAGGGGTGTTAACATAAAATAAAAATTAACACTCAAATCTCTTTATATGTTCCTACAGCACAATGATATAGTCTTGCTTCTTTTTCATGAACCCCAAATCAAAACTTTGGTACCCAGATACCCCATACCCCAACCGGGCCGACTCCCCAAAATTCTGCCTCTTTTTATGCATAGAAAAGTAGGGTTTGAGCACAGTGTGGTAGCATCTGCCTGTAATCCCAGTACTTGGGAGGCTGATACAGGAGGATCATAGGTTTGAGGGAGGCCAGCCTGGATAACTTAACCAGGCTTTCAGCAACTTAGTGAGACCCTGAAATTTAAAAAACAAAAACAGAACAAAACAAAACAAAAAAACTAAAAAAGGCTGGGGGTGTAGCTTGGAGGCAGAATACCTCTGGGTTCATTCCCAGTATCCCCACACACAAATTAAAAAAAAGGAGAGAGAAAGAGAAAGAGAAAGAAAAGTGGGTTTGGGGGTGGCTAGGGGTGACTTAGGGGCTGTGGTAGAGGTTTTGTTTTCAAAGGAATGTGCTTTGAAAGCAAGATTTCAATTTTCTTATACCGAAGAGCAAAGGTTCCGTCCGTGCACCTGGCTACCTTGGTTTCTGAAATGAGCGCTTTCATTTTATTCTCCCCAGCCTGCAGCCTCCCCATCTCACCTCCTCTCCCCTCTTTACCTCCTCTTCGCTCCCTCCCCACCTCTATTCTTCTCACAAGAAAATGTCCTGGAGAATGTAAATGATTGAACTGTTTACGCCAAGGTTTAGGTACAAGACAGCCGTGTCACCATCAGTAAAGTTTCACCTTTCTACACAACTCCATCAATAATTACAGGACAAGGAGGACTGTTAGTAAGCCTTTCTTACAACTTGCTCTTACCAAAAAAAAAGTGATTTCATTTATTTGGAGTATACTAAGTCCTATTGATTTTACTTTTCACCAAAAAAATTAATAATGACAAAGCAAAGGAACCCACTTGGAAATGGAGTCGGCATATAAAGGGCTTATGAATCTATCCACTGGGAAACATGTTTGCCCATAAAATGTGCACCTTGTTAAAATTAGAGATTTGAAGCCATAAACGGAAAGTTTTGACATTATATTAGACGTGCTCCTTTGAACTCAAATGTCCCTTAATAATTAAAATTCCGCAAGACTGATTTTTTTTTCCCTTTCTTTGTCCTCTTCAGAAAAATTGGGTGGGGTCCTTTTGGGTATAGACTGATAACATTAATTAACTTTCCTTCCACTCCCCCCCCAAAAAAAAGTCCCAAATAAATGCTTCCAATAGACATCAAAAAAGTGTCAATTAGAAATAATTACTTCTTATCCATCAGCGGAGCAATTAAAGTGACAAAGCTTGAAAAGATACTTATCTCAAAACTAATTCACAAGGTAGCTAAATTATCTCCTAATTAACTTGCATTGAGAAGGGGAGGAAGACAGAGGATAGACCCTTTTGGAAACAAAGATGAATTGAGGAACCCCAATACCTCTTTAAGTTCCCGGACAGTTTTTCCTCCCAAGAAGAACTTCTCTTCAATCCAAGTAAGAAACCTGGGGAGAAAGCAGATTCTTCCCCCAAGTACTTAGTACTCTTCTTCCACTCTAAAACTTAGAGGAGTACTGAGTTTTCTGTCCTAGGTAGGGGAGCTTAGATGCATCCTTCCTCCTGGATCTTACTTCTCATTTTACCTCTTGAATTTTCAGGGCAAGGGGGAGAAAGTTTTGACTAAGGATTTCACATAACTTTTAACGACAGTCGGTTTGCTTTCACTAACCTCTCTTCCTGGCTGACGCAGTATCATTTACACTTACTATTCACATGCTGTTTCTTATTTCTCACACATCTTTGAATAATTTCCAAGGCTTTTGCTGTCAAGGATTTTGTTCCCTGATGCAACAAAACTCCCCGCGGGGTTTAAGGAACCTTGGGTCCATCGCTGCCTGTGATAATGCACTAATACCTTTCCTTCAGAAAAAAAAAAAAAAAAAAAAAAAAAAAAAGCCGTAGAAAAAGTGTTAAGATTTTTCTGCAGAGCAAGACTAGCCCAGAATGTGCCAAGGGCGAGCGGCAGGCCTGCAGGGCAGAGGCCGGCCGTGCAGAAAACTTTTCTGGGGCAGCTCTGATTACTGGAAGAGTGCAGAGTGCGTTTGCTCGGGCCTCCTCGCTCCAGCGAAAAGCTGAAGATCCTAGGGTCTCTCCTGCCCAGAGGCCGCTCCAGAGAAACTTAATTGGGAGATCTCCACGTACACGGGGAACTCAGAAAAGGAGTGTCTGGGGGGGGGGGAGCTACACCCTAAGAGAGAATGGGCTTAAAAAACCAAGAGAGGTCAGTTTATGAATTTAGCCCTAAATATAGGCAACGGTTTCAAGTAAAGCAATCAGAAAGATCTCAGGACTTTAGCTCAGATTTGCCTAAGAGAGGCAGTTGGAAAGAAATAGGCAACGGCCTTAAACCCTTCCAGATGTAAGGCAAACAACAACTTCTCCTCTTCCTCCTCCTCTTTCTACTGGTTAAATTAAACTAAAGGAGAAAGTTCCCTAGTTCCTCCCTCGAAGCTTTCTTTCTTTGTTTTGGGGAGCTGCAAGAAGAAGCCCCTTAGGATGCCCCAGACAGGAAAGCACCTGCCAGGGCCAGGGCTTCTCCTCGTGCCCAACTGCAATGTCCTTCTGAGCTAGTGGGAAACCAGGGTCTCATCCTTGGGACTGACGGCTGATTAAAAATAAAGTCAATGTTGTCTTTTGCCCTTACTTTCTCTAATTCCCATTTATTCTAACGAGCGCATGAAAATAAGCATTATAATGAACCGACCTTAGGGCTAGTGACACCACCTCATTTCTGGGACAGCATTAGAGGGGTAGGGTCCCGGGCCCGCCAGTAAATTCGAGTTCTTTAGAGCACTCTCTTCCTACCATCGCCCGAAAGGTCAGGGGAAGGTTGAAAGGGAAAGACGAACTTCTGAGAGGGGGCAGAAATGGCCAGGATTGGCCTGGCTTGGGATCAGGCACCGGGCACGGCCCGCTCAGCCTCCGGGACGATCCCCACACCGAAGTGGGCACAACGTCCCGCATTGTACCCCGGTTTGGCTACAAACTAAGGGATCTAAAAACCCCTCCTGGCCTTGGAAAGTGGCCTCGGAGCGAGCGTGGCTCCCGGGAGCTGCGGGAGAAGGGATGCCAGGCAGCTCCCTCTGGTCCCCGGCCTTGGCAAACCCGCGGCGAAGGACGGAGCGGACTCCACACCGCGGCGGGGAAGCGGCCCGGACGCTCGGGCCCCGCTTGGATCGGACTCCCACCTGCCACTCGGGAGCGAAGGGGTGTGGGGGGCCTCTCGGCGCCCCAAGGGGTTTGCGGGTGCCCCTCCTGGTGTCGCACCGGCCCTGGGACCCGAGACACCGCCGGGGCCCCGCGGCGCCCGCAGCTAAATAGAGACCTCAGCCGCGCGCCGCGCGCCAGCCGACCCTCCTTATTATAACAAATGTCCCGTTTGCCAAGCGGGACTTCATATTCGCCGAGAATTCATCTGAAATATTGATTTCCTCTCACTTCGCCGGCCCCAATCGATAGCGATGCGCCCTGGCCCCATAAATCGCCTTCCCCGCGGCCGGCCCGGCTCCATCCATCACCGCGGGCCGCGCTGCGCCTCCGTCCGCGCTCGGCGCCGGCTGCGCGCGTTTGGGTGGCGGTGCTCGCCGGGTCCCTCAGCTCGGACCCTGGGGCTCCTTCCCGGTACCCAACCCCGCCCGGTCCAGCCCGGCCCGGCCTGGCCGGGAGTCGGGA
>PVLC010049127.1:0-10509 GCA_004027655.1 Graphiurus murinus | reverse complement strand
AAAAAAAAAAAAAAAAAAAAAAAAAAAATTCATATAAAGGAAAAGTTTCATTTTAGAGGGGAATTACTAATTAATTCAATTACACCCTTGGTGGATGGTTAGAACTAGGAAAGGAATCTGTTGTCAAGAAATGAAAAGAGATAAAATGAAACAAGATCCCCAAAATAAAAGATTTCATTTATTTATTTTAGTACTGGAGCTTGAACCCAGAAGCATTTTACCCAGACATACACACACACACACACACACACACACACACACACACACACACACGTGTATATATGCTTTTTTTTTCCTTGTGTGTAGGAGGTGTGGGGGGGCCAGGTATTCAGGAGCACTCTACCACTGAACTACACCTCCACCCCCTTTTTTTGTGATACTGGGGGTTTAACCCAGAGGCATTCTACTTCCAAGCTATACCCCCAGTCCTTTTTTATTTTTTTGTTGTCTTTTTATTATTTTGTTGTCTTTGAACCTGCAATCCTCTTGTCTCAACTTCCCAAGTACTGGGATTACAGGTATACACTACCATGCCTGGCCCCCAGCCATATGTGTGTGTATGTGTATATATATATATATATATATATTTTTTTTTTTTTTTTTGAGACAGGGTCTCACTAAGTTAACCAGGGAATCCCTGAACCTGTGATTCTCCTACCTCAGCCTCCTGAATTGCTGGGATTATACATGTGTACCACTACACCTGGTTGAGACTAAAAAAATTTTTTTAAATCATATTTCAAAGATTGTGACAAAAACTTCAAGTACCAAAGAAATGGGCTGGGAGTGTAGCTCAGCATAGAGTACTTGCCTAGCATTCCTGAAGCCCTGGGTTCAATTCAGCACAGCAAAAACAAAAACAAAAAACATTTAAGCAAAAATTTCCTTCCTGTAGACAAGGAAAGGAAACTCCAGGAATGCTTTCCAAGGAACTAATTCCAAAGCAACATCAAGACTCTTTCTTCTCATCAACTCTGAGAACTTACCTAAGTCAAGGCCATTGTGAAGGATGTAGCCTATGACCCTGTCTTAGAGCTGATATGAACTGGAGAAGTGGTTTCTTCCTAAAGTAAATAAGAATTTATGCCAAGAACTTATACAAGGGTCAGTTTTGTATATTTTATACCCTCATTGTGAAAGGTATCAGGATTGAAGAAAAATTACTCTGCTCTGAAACATTTTTTTAACATTTTCTCCAGTTGTGAGATCCAGGATTGATCCCAATATTTAGTTTCTTCATCACGAGGTCACATAGTATCAGATGATATGTAGAAATTCATGAAACCTAGAATAGGCTCATAACCCATTCTGATCTGGGAGAAGTCAGAGTCCTTGGGATCTCTATTTCTTAGGTTTTAGGGTTTTTTTTTTTTAATATCTAGAACAGGCTAAATGACATCAAAGCCTTAGGACAGAGTCTGAAATGGCCCTATTATTATCCAGTTTTGCATTGTAGTTTGACATTTCTTTAAACAAAGCATACAAATTTAAGGCTGGACTGGTCCTAAAAGAACAACTTCAACTGGGAATGGTGGCATAAGCCTGTAATCCCAGTACTTGGGAGGCTGAGACAGGAAGATTACAGGTTTGAGGACAGCCTCAGTAACTTAGTGAGATTCTGTTTTAAAATAAAAATAAAAGAGCTTGGGATGTAGGTAGGAGATGGAATGCCTCTGGGTTCAGTTCCCAGTGCCAAAAATAAAATAATATAAAACAAAATGTCTAGTACTCAAGCAAACCATTTTCAAATGGGATGATAATCAAAGAAGTGTCTTCTCCAGCTGGGATGACTTCCACTGAAATGTTGAGTATTTTATGAGTCAATAAAGGGCTGACAGTGGCCAAGGTAAGGCCAGAGAGAAGTGGTAGATGCAGGAGGAAACCAGAGTAGAAGGAGTGATTAAGAGATACAGCAAGTGTGCTGCGTGGGGGAAAGAGAGAAGGAAGTTGGCAGAGAGGGAAAGTCCAGGATGGACAGAAAAAGAAGGAGGATCTAGTCTTCAGTCCAGAGGATTCCAAGGCAATACAAGGGAGGAAAGCAAAGCCCAGTGCAGCTTGTCTGCCAGCCTCCTAGGCTTAGACACCACACCAGAGACATCCTGGCTATGTTCGAAGCTCTCGAGGGCCTTCCCCTCTGGTCCACCTGACAGCCAGACCTGAGCCAGACATGGGGGCACTGATCCTTGAAAGGCAGACATGAGGTAACAGTGGCTGCCTGGAACTCCCTTCCCTTTCTTGACTCCTGCACCCAAGAAGCCTTTTCTCTGAGCCTACAGGATCCCTGGATGTTCCTCAGTGGGGAAAGCCCCTTCAGCCAGACCTCCCCCCCGCCCCCCGCCATCATCTAACAGTATTCAGAAAAGGGATGAGGGACAACCCCTGTTGGTTCTATACAAATCCCATCCGGGTGACAGAGCACAGTTTCTTGTCCAGTCACACACATTAACCTAAACTTACAGGGCTCAGGCAGAGATCAGAAGATACAGCAGAGTGAGCTGGTACAGCAGCTCACACCTGTAATCCCAGGACTTGGGAGACTGAGACAGGAAGCTTGCAGTTTTGAGGCCAGCCTCAGCAATTTAGTGAGACCCTGTTTCAAAATAAAAAATAGCCAGGCATGGTGGTACATGCTTGTAATCTCAGTATTTGGGAGGATGAGACAGGAGGATTGCAGGTTCCAGGCCAGCCTCAGCAACTTAGTGAGGCCTTCAGCAACTTAGTGATATTCTATTTCCAAATAAAAAATAAAATAGGGAGCTGGGCATGGTGGCACATGCTTGTAATCCCTGTACTTGGGAGCTGAGACAGGAGATTGCAGATTTTCAGCCAGCCTCAGCTACTTAGTAAGGCCCTCTGCAACTTAGTGTGACTCTCTTTCAAAATAAAGAATAAAAAATAGGGATAAGAGTGTGGCTCGGAAGTAGAATGGCCCTGGGTTCAGTCCCCAGTACTGAAATAAATAAATAAATAAATAAATAAATAAATAAATAAATAAATAAATAAATAAGTCTGGGGATATAGCTCAGAGGTAGAATGCCCTGGGCTCAATCGCTAGTACCTGCCCCCACTAAGTAAATAAATAAATAAAAAGTAAAAATAAAAATAAAACAAATCAGGCATGGTGGTGCATGCTCATAATTTCAGTACTTGAGAGGCTGAGACAGGAGGATCACAGGTTTGAGGCCAGGCTTAGCAGTGTAGTGAGATTCTCAGTGACCTAGTGAGACCCTGTTTCAAAGTGAAAGATAAACTAGGACTGGAGCATAACTCAGAGGTAGAATGCCCCTGGGTTCAACTCTTACTACCAATAATAATAATAATAATAATAATAATAATAAAATAAAATAGGGCTGGGGGTAAGCCTCAGAGGTAGAATTCCTCTGGGTTCAATCCATAGTACACACATACACACACACACACACACACACACACACGCACGCACACACATGCACACACAAAGGCAGCGTGTTGAATGTAGGAAAGGATAGAAGTAGGAACTGAAAATGTGCCTGAGCTGATGCTGGGCCGTTGCTGTGTTGCTTCCTGCGGGTGATGCAATAGCTTCTGCTGCAGGTGGTGTCCTGGTGGCTGCGGTAGAAGTGCTTGAATTTACCTCCCTGCTAGGCTGCCTCAGGTTGGGCCTTCCTGCTCTGGGGGCAGGAGGACAGTGGTTCTGGAAGGGGCAGGGGAGAGAATCCTGCCTGGGGGGAGGGCTGGGGTGCTTCGAAGGCCATGCATACAGGGGCTGTGAGTACTGGCTTTCACGCTTCCAATCCTGCTTCTGTTGCTGTTTTACTGTTTTCCTTGGAGATGTGATCTGTTTCCTTAAGTGTAAAATGGGACTTATGGTATCTTCAGAGATGGGATGAGACACCTTTTGTCATTGTGTCTGGCCATTAGCAGGTGCTCAACAACTGGGAGTGGGTTGATGAAAGCCCTGGGGTCTGGGCAGGACTGGGATGAGAGGCTGGTGTCAGCCCTCAGTCTCACCCCCTGCCGAGCCAGACTGTGTACCCAAGTTCTGCCACCTCTGGGTGAAAGGGGCAAGTAAGCACGGAGGTGTAAGTATTGGAAGATTACCTGTTGGTAGAGCTGAGAGCTGAGCCAGATCTCCTGACACCTAGCCTGGAGCAATTTCTCCTCTGTTGACAAGTAGGCTTTAGGAAAGAAGTGGGACATCAGACACTTCTAGATACTTCTGTGCAAGGAAAGGCAAGACCATGGGGGGAAGACTCAGCTTCCCTGGGAAGGTTGTTTGTTTTGTTTTGTTGTGTGTTTTGTAGTACTGAGAATTGAACCCAGGGGCATTCTACCTCCAAGCTATACCCCAGTCCTATTTTTTATTTTGAAACAGGGTCTCACTAAGTTGCAGAAGGCCTCACTAAGTACCTGAGGCTGGCCGTGAACCTGCAATCCTCCTGTCTCAGCCTCCCAAGTACTGAGATTATAAGCATGCACCACCATGCCCGACTGAAGGTTGTTTTTTCTTCACTTCTCCAGTTCTAGCTCCTTCTGTCCCCAGTGTCTTTGAGCTTGTGTGTAGTGTGCATGTGTAGTGTAGCACCCACTTTTGGGGAAAGGATGCTAAAGTGTTCATGTGATCCCTCGCCCCCAGTCAGGGGTCATACCTGGATTTTCAGCCCCAGAATGGAACCTAACACATGGCTGACATCAGTAGGTTTGCTAAACTCTCAGCTGGGTGATTGAACCCCTCCCTCACTGCCAGAGAGAGAGAGAGAGACCCTCTCCCACTTCAGGACAGAGGTGGCTAAGGGCTTGCAGCTGATCTAACTCACCTTCTCAAGCCCAGGGGCTCTTAAGTACCAGTTTCAAAACCTGGAGGACTTTAAGCCAGGGAAGGACTGGTCCCCACCTCTTCTGTGTGGCAGACTTCCTAGATAGCAATCGATTGTTCTCTGGCCTCAGCTGGATATTTCTGGAATTTTGTGCCAATGTGCCTTTGCCCAGGAAAGAAGCTGTCATCCTGGCAGAAGTAGAGTAAAGGAAGCATATCTGTGTGTGTGGGGGGGGTGGCATTGAGCCTCTGAGAATTGAACCCAGGGTTGCTCTACCACTGAGCTATACCCTTGGCCTTTTTATTTTATTTTTTATTTTGAAACAGGATCTCACTAGATTGCTGAGACTGGCCTCAAACTTTCCATCCTCTTGTCTCAGCCTTACAAATACTGGGATTACAGGTGTGCACTACTACACCTAGCTAGAGAAGTATATTTTGATTGGATTTCTCCATTTCTTGGCAGGATGGTTGGCATTGGGTGGGCAGAGAGCCAAGGACACTGCTGTGACCACCTGGCTTGGAGTTTTTCTGTAAATTTGCCTTCATAGACTTAATGAGCGTCACTGTGTGCCAAGCCAGGCAGAATGGTCTGAGGGTAGGAGTAAGCGGCAACATCACCCTTACCTCCAGAAGGGTTCTCTCTACTGGTGAGAAAAACTAAGGTGGGTCAGGCATCCCAAGAGGCAAACATAGTGTAGACAAGACACTGAATGGAAATCCTCCACTGCAGTTTTCTTCCCATTTTGCAACACAGAGCTACTGTACTTTTTAAATGCAAAAATGTGTATTTGTTCATTCAATCAGCAAATATTTCCTGAGTAGTCCCTCAAACAAAACCAAACATGTGCTGAATGTCATAATCCACAAGGTCCTGGACTTCACAATTAGATTGTCCTGGGCAAGGCAGCCTTAGTCCTCAGTCTCTAAATCCTCAGATCCATCCTTCCTTCCTTCCTTCCTTCCTTCCTTCCTTCCTTCCTTCCTTCCTTCCTTCCTTCCTTCCTTCCCACCCACGGGCTTTCTACCTTCAGGTTGTACCCTCAACCCTTTTTTATTTTGAAACATAGTCTTACTAAATTGCTGAGGCTGACCTCAATCCTGCAATCCTCCTGTTTTAGCCTCCCAAGTACTGGGATTACTGGCATGTGCCACTACACCCGGTGGCTTTTTTCATTTCAATCCTACTGAATCAGTGATTGGTGAGTAGTGACCTTATTTGACAAGTGGAGGTCAAGTCTCTCCATTTGCCCAATCAGCAGAAGCCAATCTCTCTGCTCTGGTGTCTTTCTTTCTGTTTGTATGTCCATCTATCTGTCTCCCCCTCTCTCACACATTGTGCAGCTCAGAAGACAGAGGAATTACCTTTGCAGACAGATGGAATGATGCACAGAGATAAATTCCTTGTGTTAGGGCAAGTCCAGTGAGGGAAGGACCCCCAAGCTTTTGAGGTCCCTATTATTTCTTATATATGTGACCCCTCCTACAGGGAGTTAAGAGGTAAGCACTATGGGCTCCCCCACAAGACCCCCACCTTACCCATAAATCAGTTTCCAATCTAACCCCTCCCTGGGGGTAGAGTTACAAACCTCAGTGACCCCAGGGCAGCTTGCCTGGTAATTCCTATTATTCAGCTGTCAGCTGTGTTTTTTTTTTTTTTTTAAACCACCCTTCCTAGTGATCTAGTTACTGGAGTTTCAGAGCCCATTTCTTGTCTCAGAGAGAAATCCTATAGCCAGGCGAAACAATGGAGAGGGCTCTGCCTGCTTTCTAGGGGAGCTGGCTTTTCTCTGGTTGGGAGCAGCCTCCCCTTAACTCTTTGCATCCCTCCCAGATTGTTGGGAAGGCCTACCCCCCTCTCAGCCTCCTCATTAGAGTCTTTCAGAGCAACTTTGCCTTTCTCTTGGGACTCTCCTTATAGAGCCAACATTGGTAAACAGAGAAAACTAAATGAAGTGAGGGGTGCCAAGAGAAAGAGGGGACATTCTCCAAAATAGAGACTGCTCTGGCTGCAACACGCATTTGCTCCTAGCTCTGTCTGTCAAAGCCCTGGGTTCATCTATTTGCAGAGTGCTGCTGTTGGTCAGGTGGCTCCATGCCCAGCTACCCATCTTGCAGGTCCTGACACTACTGAGTCCCTGTGCTGGAAGGGAAGAAAGGGCACAGAGGGGGAGGAGTCTTCTTTGACAGTGATGAGAGGTGGGGGTGAGGCTCCTGACCTTCTTGACCCCTTTATCCCTGACAGCCCTTCTCTGGTCCCTCTAGCTCAGAAGGCCAGGCCTCCTGCTGCTTGACCTTAGAGGCTGAGAGCACAGGAGGCCAAGCCACAGGTGTCCTTTAGAACCAGCCCCAGGGAACAGACTGGAAGGGCCTGGGAGAGAAGTCTTAAAAGCAGCGTCACTAGTGTGTGTGACCCAACCCCCACCTTTCAAACTTCCCAGGCCCACTAAAATGACCTCTTCCTCCCCCACGCCCATTCTCTTACAATGGTGTTTTTAATTTTTTTTTTTTTTTGAGGGGGGAGTGGATACTGGGATGGCTAGCAAGTGCTCTATCACTGAGCTACACCCCTAGCTCTCTCTCTTTTAAATTTTATTTTGAGACAAGATCTCACTAAGTTACTCAAGCTGGCCTCCAACTTGCAGTCCTCCTGCCTCAGCCTCCACAGTAGCTAGTATTACAGAAATGCACCACTGGGTGCAGCTGGTTTTTAACTCTGTGTGTGTGTGTGTGTGTGTGTGTGTGTGTGTGTGTGTGTGTATGGTACTAGGGATGGAACCCAGAAGTGTTCTATCTCTGAGCTATACTCCCAGCCCTATTTATTTTTATTTTGAAACAGGACCTCACTAAGTTACTGAGGCTGGCTGTGAACCTGCAATCCTTCTATCTCAGCCTCCTCCCAAGTACTGGGATTATAAGCATGCACCATCATGGCTGGCTGATTTTTAACTTTTTTTTTTTAGGTACTGGGGACTGAACCCATCAGCATTCTACGTTCGAGCTACACCCCAGTCCTACTTTTTATTCTTTATTTTGAAACAGGGTGTTACTAAGTTGCGGAAGGCCTCACTAAGTAACTGAGGCTGGCCACAGACCTGGATCCTCCAGTCTCAGCCTCCCAAGTACTGTGATTATAAGCATGCGCCACCATGCCTGGCTGATTTTTAACTTTTTATAAGGTCACAGACCCCTCTGGGATATTGTTGTAAGCTATAATATTTGTGTGTACCCACGAACATGGTTTAGCCATTTTAGGGGTTCAGAAACCCTGAGGCTCAGGACTCCAGTGAGTCCATGAGTTGGTGGATCCAGGTAAAAACCCTGTTCTCCCAGCTTCCTTTCCTTGTGATCTAATTCTAGCGTGCAGGGCTGTGACGAAGCAGAAACCTTTAGCATCTCAGGTGGGCCAGGGAAGTGAGGATGAACCCTTCCTCTCAGGAACCATGTGGGCCTAGGGAGCAGATGTGAGGCTGCTTTATCCTTTGGTTCCACTCTTAATTGAAGGAATACTCACGGGTACCACTGGCCAGCCTGAGGCACTGGCTGCAGTAGAAAACCAATGAGAAGGATGGAAGGAAGGAGGGGAAGGAGGTTTGGTGGTTTGGTGGGCTTCCATGCCGTTCTCAGCAGCTGGACTGAGTCCCCTGCTCTCCCCACGTGTGGCATGAGTGCAAGGTCACCCTGACCAGCTCTCACACTCCCTCTTGGCCAAGACTCCTGGTAGAATAAATGTACCTCCTTTTGGCTCCAGCACCTTTTGCTGGACATCTATCAACTCCAGGGAGGACTGGGCTGCTAGCCAACCCGGACTCTCTCCCCTCTCTCCTTTTTCTCTCTTCACTGTCCTTTGGGGACAGTATTTTACTGCTCTAGCAACCACAACCTTCAGTATGCCTGCTTCACTCTTTTTCAGGGGCACTATGAAGGAGCCAGGGAAAGAATGAGTAGGAAAAGGGTACAGGAGATTTAGAGTTCTATTTTGCTAAGGGTTCCAGCTCTACCTAACTTAAATCTGTCTGAGTTTACAACCCAGACAGAGCAGCCTGGTGGTCAGAGCACCGCTCAGCCCCTCTGCCTCTGATGGGTCAGCCCTGTCATGGCTCATCCAGGCTGTTGTGGGGACTGGTCCCCTTTTTTTCTCTCTTTTCATTTCTTTTTTGTGGAGCTTGGTGTTGAACCCAGGGCCTGGCACGCTGGCACATACTAAACAAGTGCTCTGTCACTAAGTTACACCCCCAGCCCTCTTTTCTGTGTGTGTGATATTGGGGATTGAGCCAAGGTATCTTCTACCTTTGAGCTACACTCTCAACCCTTTTTATCTTTTTTTTTTTTTTTAACAAGGTCCTGCTATGTTGCTGAAGCTGGCCTTGAACCTGCAGTGCAGTCCTCCTGTCTCAGCCTCCCAAGTACTAACTAAGATTACAGGCATGTGCCACCGTGCCTGGCTCACCCCTAGTTCCTTGTGTGTGTGTGTGTGTGTGTGTGCGCGCGCGCGCGCTACTGGGTATTGAGCCCAGGAGCATTCTACCTGCAAGCTATACTGGCAGCCCTAATTAATTTCATTTTTTAAATTTTGAAACAGGGTCTTCCTAGGTTGATGAGAGTCTTACTACTTTCTAAGGCTGTCCTCGAACCGAACCTGAGATCCTCCTGTTTCAGCCGCCCAAGTACCGGGATTACAAGCGTGCGCCACCATGCCTTGCTAACCCCTAGTCCTATTAAACAAATATTTTTTTAGCCAGGCATGGTGGCATACACTTGTAATCCCAGTACTTGGGAGGTTGAGACAGGAGGATCGCAGGTTCACAGCCAGCCTCAGCTACTTGGTGAGGCCCTCAGCAATTTAGTGAGGCCCTGTTTCAAAGTAAAGAATAAAAAATAGGACTGGGGGTATAGCTTGGAGGTAGAATGCTCCAGGATTCAATCCCCAGAACAGCAAAAAAATATATATTTTTCTTATTAAGTTGCCCAGACTGGCCTCAAATTTGCAATCCTCCTGCCTCAACCTCCCTAATCACTGGGATTACAGGCATTTGCTACCATGTCTGTCTGCACCTCACTGATTCCTGCTCTTTGTTTATCTGCTCTAAAATTCAGTCTAGGCCAAGTCATTCATCTTCTATAAAATTTTTGCTGTCTCCCTTTTATTTTTAATTAATTAGTTAATTAATTAATTTTTTGTGGTCTGGAGATGGAACCCAGGGGGAATCCTACCTTGGAGCTACACCCCAGACCTGTTTGTTTATTTATTTATTTTTTAAACAAGGTCTCACTAAGTTGCAGAGGGCCTCTTGATGTTGCAGAGGGCCTCTTGTTGCTGAGACTGGCTGTGAACCTGCAATTCTCCTGTCTCAGCCTCCCAAGTACTGTGATTACAAGCATTAGTCTCCATGCCCGGCTGCTGTTTTCCCCTTAATAAAATACAGATTCCTCAGCCTGCCATCCCAGTGACATCTATGTAATTTTTTTTCTTTTTCTGGTGGTACTAGGGATTGAACCCAGGGACATTCTACCTGAGTTACATCCCCAGCCCTATTTTATTTTTGGAAACAAGGTCTTGCTAAATTGCTGACAGCCTCACTGAGTTGCCAAGACTGGCTTTGGACCTACAGTCCTCCTGTCTCAGTGTCTCAAGTACTGGGATTAAAGGCATGCACCATCGCACCCAGGGACATCAATGTAATCTGACCTGAACCTATCTACACACGCCCACC
>PVLC010049126.1:0-10532 GCA_004027655.1 Graphiurus murinus | reverse complement strand
GGGGGTATAGCTCGGAGGTAGAATGCCCCTGGGTTCAATCCCCAGTACTGCAAAAAAAAAAAAAAAAAATAGGGTATTGCTAAGTTAACATGCATTGGCCTCAAACCTGTCATTCTCTTGTCTCAGCCTCCCAAATACTGGGATTACAGGCATGCCCCACTATGCCTGGCTGGAACTCTTTTTAAGTAAACTGAATTAACATCAGGAAGTTCAAACTTTAGGAAAGCTATTCTTAGCATCCTTTGGTTTATATTAGTTGGTAAATACAGGTTGAGTATCCCTTGTCTGAAATGCATCGGACTAGAATTGCTTCAGATTTTAGATTTTTTTTTTTTTTGCGGTACTGGGGATTGAACTCGGGCATTCTACCTCTGAGCTAGACCCCCAGCCCTATTTTTTATTCTTTATTTTGAAACAGGGTCTAAGTTGTGGAGTGCCTCACTAGGTAGCTGAGGCTGGCCGAGAACCCAGATCCTCTTGTCTCAGCCTCCCAAATTTTGGGATTACAAGTGAGCGCCACCACGCCCGGCTAGATTTTAGATTTTTTTAATTTTGAAATAGTTCACGGCCAGCCTCAGCAACTTAGTGAGGCCCTGTTTCAAAATAAAAAATAAAATAGGGCTAGGGGTATACATCAGAGGTAGAATGCCCCTGGGTTCAATCCTTAGTACCACAAAAAAAAAAATTGTTTTTTCTTGTATATACATAGTGAGATATAGGCTGGGGAGTGGGACCAAGTCTAAACACAGAATTCGTTTATGTTTCATATACACTTTATTCACATATCTTGAAAGTAATTTTACACAGTATTTTTAATGCATGTGGGTTGGTTTTTGTTTGTTTGTTTTTGGCTTCATTTGGTACGAGGGTTTGAACCCAGAGACATTCTACTTCCAAGTCCTACCTAGCCATTTTTCTTTTTCCCTTTCTATTTATTTATTTATTTATTTATTTATTTATTTTTTTTTGCGGTACTGGGGATTGAACTCAGGGGCATTCTACCTCTGAGCTATACTCCAAGCCCTATTTTTTATTCTTTATTTTGAAACTGGGTCTCACTAAGTTGCAGAGTGCCTCACTAGGTAGCTGAGGCTGGCCGCGAACCCGGATCCTCCGGTCTCAGCCTCCCAAACGCTGGGATTACAAGCGTGCGTCACCACGCCCGGCTTTTCTTTTTTTTTTTTTATTAGTTTGCAAGTGAGCACGAGTGTGTGTGTGTGTGTGTGTGTGTGTGTGTGTGTGTGTGTCTGTTTTACTGGGAATGGAACTCAAGGGCCTTCTACCTCTGGGCTATACCCCCAGACCTGTTTTTAAAATTTTTTTTGGAAACAGGGTCTCAACTAGATTGCTGAGTGCCTCACTGAGTTACTGAGGGTGGCTTTAAACCTATGGTCCTCCTGTCCTAGCCTCCCAAGTACTGGGATTACAATCGTATGCCACCACACCTGCCATTATTTATTTTTTGTGGTCCTGGGGATTGAACCCGGCGGCATTTTACCTCCAGGCTATAACCCCAGCCCTATTTTATTTTGAAACAGGACTTTGCTAGGTTGATGAGAGTCTCACTACTTGCTGAGACTGTCCTTGAACCTGTGGTCCTTTCTCAAGTACTGAAATTGCAGGTGTGCGCCACCACACCTGGCTTATTTTTATTTTGAAAATAAAAATTAGGGTCTCACTAAGAGTCTTAGGGTCTCACTAAGTTGGTGAGGGTCTTGCCAAGACTGGCCTTCAACCTGAGATCCTCATATCTCAGCCTCATAAGTACTGGAATTACGATGTGCACCACCAGGCCCAGACATTCTGATGTTTTTGACTACTACATTCTTAGTCTCCATAGCCTAATTTTAGGGATTTTAATCTGCTTATATTTATGAAAGTTCATTTAGAAAAATTTATTTAAGCATGCTGTTCCTGAAAAGTACTAATTAAAGACTTGCTGTTCTAGATACATGGGTACATGAGTAGTATTAGACAGTACTTTATTGTGGACTTCTGACACTCACCTATTGTTTGTTACAACCTGCCTTTCTTTTTTTTTTTTTGAGGTACTGGGGATTGAACTCAGGGGCATTCTACCTCTGAGCTATACCCCCAGCCCTATTTTTTACTTTATTTTGAAACCGGTCTCACTAAGTTGCGGAGTGCCTCACTAGGTAGGCTGAGGCTGTCCGTGAACCCGGATCCTCCGGTCTCAGCCTCCCGAATGCTGGGATCACAAGAGTGCGCCACCACGCCCAGCGGTACAACCTGCCTTTCTATTCTCATTATTTTTAGGGCACTCTTTGGTTTTTTTCTTACATATAAAAATACATAATTAACATGAATTATAATCCATTTGAAGCCTTGTTTCGTTAAAATGAGTGCCAGATTATTGAAAAGTTTAATCTTCTTGGTAATATAACATTAATCACATTACTAATGATTAAAGGAAGTTCAAACATGTCTTTGAATAAAAGGGTAAATAAATATGCTAATTCAGAAAGTCAAGAGGGAAAAGGAACATTACATCTGAAATTTAAGACACTGGTATTTAAATACCCATTTCATTTTATTTTAGGAGCTTGAACGGGAAATCACATTTCAGGGTGACAGTGCTATTTATTACTCCTATTACAAAGATATGTTAAAGGCGCCTTCATTTGAAAGAGGTATGATAATTATAACTGTAATAATAATATTTTTCTAAAGTAAATCATTGTTCTTTAGTATTAGAACCCTAGAATGTGAGGATTTGTCTTGGAATGTAGACATTTCTCTTTATTGTGCTTAATTTAAAAAACTGGATAAATGAAGCACAGGGTATTTTATTTTTTGATCTTTGTTGATCATATTAAATATATGACATGTTTGTTTAATTATGGTAAGAACAGAATAGAAAATCTTGAAGGAAAGTCTATCTTTGGATGTTTACAAATTGACCTACAATAACAAAACTGTTTTTAGGTGTTTATGAACTGACACACAATAACAGAACTGTGTCTCTGAAGACTATAAATGCAGTGCAGCAAATGTCTCTATATCCAGAACTTATTGCCAGCGTTTTATATCAAGCAACTGGTAGCAATGTATGTATTTATCTTTTGACCTTAATATCTATTTACTCACGTACTTAAGGATTCTCAAATTATTTAATGTCACCCTATTATCACTCCCTTTTTTTTTTATCATTTAGGAGATAATTGAGCCAGTATATTTCTATATTGGCATTGTTTTTGGGTTGCAAGGAATATATGTTACAGCTCTATTTGTTACAAGTTGGCTTATGAGTGGAACATGGCTAGCAGGAATGCTTACTGTTAAGTGGTTCATTATTAACAGGTAAGAAAGGTATTTTTAACTGATACTTATAGTTTTTTTGTTGCTATGGTAATCAGAGTTCTGAAAATATTCCCCATCCCCAAGATTCCCCACACTAATCCCCAAACCTGTGAATATGTTGTGATATAATTATATAATCCAATTATATAATGTTAAATATATAACACAATTATATAATGGTAATTATATAATGTTACATGACACCATTTATTTATTTATTTATTTTTGGTACTGGAGATTGAACTCAGAGGCATTCTACCTTGAAGTTATACCCCACACCAATTTTATTTCTTCTTATTAGGAAACAGGGTTTCATTAGGTTGCTGAGAGCCTTGCTAAGTAGCTGAGGCTAGCCTCGAAGCTGTGATCCTCCTGTCTCAGCCTCCCAAGTACTGGGATTACAAGTGTGTGCCACCACACCCGGCTAGCAGTTTATTTAAGGGGAGTGATTACCCTGTGGGCCTGATCTAACTAAATGAGTCCTAAAAAACAAAGAGCCTTCTTTGGCTGGTATAGCAGGGGAAATCTCAAAGATTCAAAGCATGAGAAAAATTTGCTCTGCCATTGCTGGCTTGAAGCTAGGAGAAAATGAATTTTTTCAACCAATGAACTTTGAAGAATACCACCACAAGCACTTACCTAGTGTTCGTGGGAGGCCTTGGTTAGGGCCTCAGCATTGAAAAAAAAAAAAAAAAAAGAGGAACTGCAAGCTCCTTATGAGAGCTGTAACCCTGGCTGATGCCTTGATTTTAGCTTAGTGTGACTTTGAGTAGAGAATCTAGCCATTCTCTGCTGGCTTTTGTAAGATAATAAATTCATACCCCGGGCGTGGTAGCGCATGCTTGTAATCCCAGCATTCGGGAGGCTGAGACCGGAGGATCTGGGTTCTCGGCCAGCCTCAGCTACCTAGTGAGGCACTCCGCAACTTAGTGAGACTCGGTTTCAAAATAAAGAATAAAAAATAGGGCTGGGGGTGTAGCTTGGAGGTAGAATGCCCCTGAGTTCAATTCCCAGTACCGCAAAAAAAAAAAAAAAGATAATAAATTCATGTTAAGCCATTTGTGCTTATTTGTTGTGCAACAGTTGAAAAGTAGTACACAAGCCAGGTGTGGTAGCACATGCTTGTGATCCTAGTACTTGGGAGGTTGAGACAGGAGGATCCGGGTTCTCGGCCAGCCTCAGCTGCTTAGTGAGGCCCTCTGAAACTTAGTGAGACTCTGTTTCCAAATAAAGAATTAAAAATAGGGCTGGGGGTGTAGCTTGGAGGTAGGATGCCTTTGGGTTCAACCCCCAGTACTGAAAAAAAAAAAAAAAGAAAGAAAGAAAAGTAATACACCAATTTTGTATGTCTCTTTTTACACATATAGCAACAATGGCATACATGGTATACCTCTTCTTTCCTCTTTTATTTAAAATTGATAAAAAGGCTTCTTAAAATGAGGTAGAGGTGTGAGATCTATCACACTTAGCCACAAGTGATGGCACATGCCTTTAATCCCAGTACTTGGAAGCCTGAGACATTTTGAGGCCAGCCTCAGCAACTTAATGAGGCTCTGAGCAACCTGGAGAGACCTTGTTTCAAAACAAAACGTAAGTCGGGTGTGGTGGCATACACTTATAGTCCCAGTACTTGGGAGGATGAGACTGGAGGATCTGGGTTCACGGCCAGCCTCAGCTACTTAAGTGAGGCCCTCTGCAACTTAGTGAGACCCTGTTTCAAAATAAAGAATAAAAAATAGGACTGGGAGTGTAGCTTGGAGGTAGAATGCCCCTGGGTTCAATCCCCAGTACCGCAAAAAAAAAGGGGGGTGAGGGAATAGCTTGGAAATAGAGGAAATAGAGTTCTCTTGGGTTCATTCCTCAGTACCCCCTCTCACATAAAGACACATCAGCCTCCACAGATAAGGTCTCTATGTTAATCTTTAAAGTGTACTTTAATAAATCCATTAATTAATTAGCTAATTAATTAATAAACCCATCCCTTTTGGTGATTACAGGAGCCTCAGCTCTTTAATAGCAAAAAAAAGAAAAAAAAAAGAGTAAGGGGGCTGGGCACATGCTTGTAATCCCAGTACTTGGGAGACTGAGACAGGAGGATCGAAGGTTCTTGGCCAGCCTCAGCTACTTAGTGAGGACCTCTACAACTTAGTGAGACCTTGTTTTAAAATAAAGAATAAAAAAATAGGGCTGAGGGTGTAGCTTGGAGGTAGAATTCCCCTGGGTTCAATCCCCAATACTGCAAAAAAAAAAAAAAAAGAGTAAGGGAGGGAGCTTCTTTGAGATGGTTGTTTGAAACATATTTTCCCGGCATTGGTCGGTATCATAAATTTATTTATTTATTCATTCATTCATTCATTTGCGGTACTGGGGATTGAACTCAGGGGCATTCTACCTCCGAGGAGCTACACCCCCAGCCCTGTTTTTTATTCTTTATTTTGAAACAGGGTCTCACTAAGTTGCGGAATGCCTCGCTAGGTAGCTGAGGCTGGCCGCGAACCTGGATACTCTGGTCTCAGCCTTCCAAGTGCTGGGATTACAAGTGTGCACCACCATGCCTGGCTATAAATTTATTTTTTATATGATAGACATGCTCCTTCCCCTCCATAGCACCCCCACATAGCACTTAGCATGTTCAAATTTTTATTTTTCATTTTTGGTACTAGGGATAAAACCCAGGGGCATTCTACCTCCAAGCTACATTCTCAGATCAATTTTATTATTTTTTAAAATTTTATCTTATTTTATTTTTTGTGGCACTATGGATGGAACCCAGAGGCATTCTACCTTTGAGCTACACCTAGCCCGATTTTATTTCTTACTTAGAAATAAGGTTTCCCTAAGTTTGTCAGTCTCACTACTTGCTAAGGCTGTCCTTGAACCTGCGATCTCCTATCTCAGCCTAATTTTATTCTTTTATTTTTATTATAAGCATGCCTAGCTCATGATCAAATTTTTAGAACTGAAACATTTCTTCTGTTAAACATTTTTTCTTTAGGCAGTTGCTACATGATAAATATGATACTTTCAAGTTATTAGAATTCATCAGTAAGAGCAGTAAGAGTTCTGTTTCTTTCTTTCTTTCTTTCTTTCTTTTAAACTGGGGATTTGTTCTCTCTCAGGTACACCTCAGCCCTATTTTATTTTGAAGCAGGGTCTCACTAAGTTGCTGAGGCTGACCTTCTAATCTGTGATCCTCCTGTCTCAGCCTCCCAAGTACTAGGATTATATTGTTGCACTACCACACCCTGCCTAGAGCTCTATTCCTTACTGGGTGTTATAGTTTGGATCTGGAATCTTGCCCCAAAAGCTCATGTGTTGAAAGCATGGTCTCCAGTGTAGCCAGGTTCAGAGGTAGAACATGACTGGAGGAGGTGGCCTACTGGGGGACATCGCCTTGGGACTCTCATCTACCCCTGGCCCCACTTACCTCTGTGTGTCCTGCTGCTATAAGTTGAGCGGCTGTCCTATGCCATGACTTGCTGCCATGATGTTTCTGCCTTGGAGCCAGTGGACCATGGACTGAATTCTCTGAAACCATGAGTCAAAATAAACCTTCCCTCCTCTAAGTTCTTGTCAGGTAACTTGGTCACAGTGAGACAAAGCTGACACACTGAGCTTTGCTTCTGTTTAGCATCATATGCTGGCAGCAATGTGATAAAAAGGGTTTTCTAAGTCTTCCTTAGTCCAGCTATATCACTCCTGGGTATCTTTCCAAAAGAACTTAAATCAGAAAACTAGAGTAATATATGCATATCCATGTTCATAGCAGCACAGTTCACAATGGCTAAATTATGGAAACAACCTAGATGTCCATTAACAGATGAATGGATTACAAAATTATGGGATATACACACAATGGCATTCTACTCAACAATCAAGAACAAAATAATGTCATTTATAGGAAAATGGACGGACCTTGAGAACATTATGTTGAGCGAGATTAGCTCATCACAGGGTTTCACTAAGCTATGGAGGGCCTCGCTAAGTAGCTGAGGCTGGCCACCAACCTGCAGTCCTCCTGTCTCAGCCTCCCAAGTACTGGGATTACAAGTGTGCGCCACCATGCCCAGCTTGAATAGTTGTTCTTAAAATAATAATGACTAGAAAATAATCTATGTGGTATTTTTGGCACCAAAAAAAATCCCTCACTGATATTTGCCTGGGGTTGTAACAACAGTTGGTAATCTTTGCCTAAATTGGGCATTTCATTAGGGTATATAAAACTATATTTTTCTATTTTCATCAGCTACATGCTTCATTCTTCAAAAGTAGAATTTCTTCATTAACTAGAGTTCCTTGGTTACCTTTAAACAGCTAGTTATATTTATTTTATAAATATGTATTGTTTGCATGTAGTATTTATTATATATTATATAATAGATATAATTGTTCCTATTATAAAGTCCAGATAAATGGTTAATTTTGCTTTAATTAGCAATTTCTTTTTTGGGGAGAGAGTACTGGGAGGTTGAATCCAGAGACATTTTTGGATCATTTACTATAAAGGAGGCTGGCCTAGGCAACTTAGCAAGACTCTCAGCAACCTAGCAAGACCCTGTTTCAAAACAAAAAATATGCTGGCCATGATGGCTCACACCTGTAATCCCAGTACTTGAGAGTACCCAGTACCAAAAAAAAAAAAACTGTGTTTCTATTTTATTTGTATGCTTCTTTCTCTCTCTCTCTGTTTCTTTTTTTTTTTGGTGTGTGTGTGTGTGTGTGTGTGTGTTTTACTAGAGATGGAACCCAGGGGCATTCTACCTCCCAGCTATACCCTCAGCCCTATTTTATTAATTATTTATTTGGAAACAGAGTCTCACTAAGTAGCTGAGTCTGGTCATGAACCTGGGATCCTCATGTCTTAACCTCCCAAGTATTGGGATTACAAGCATGTGCCACCACACCCAGCTATTTGTGTATTTCTTATACTGCAAAATATATTTTAATCCATGAAAGAATATGCCTTCTTTTTATTCATCAGTTTTAGAGTTTATATTTATATGGTTGCTTATAAGTGTCAAAAGATGCTAAAATTATTCCATTGCTATATTAGCTTTTTTGTCACTATAACAAAATTCCTGACATGGCATACTTACAAGGAAAAAGATTGTTGGGCACAGTAGTGTGCTCCTGTATCCCCATACTTGGGAGGCTGAGACAAGAGGATTGCAGGTTCATGACCAGCCTCAGCAACTGTTTCAAAATGAAAAGTAAAATAGGGCTGGAGGTGTAATTGAAAGGTAGAACGCCCCTGGGTTCAATCCTGAGTACAACAACAACAGAAAGGGTGGATGTAGCTCTCAGTGTTGGAGGATCAAGGGCTTGGCACCTGCATCAGCTCCGCTCTGGTGGAGGCCCTTTGGTGTGTATGGATGATAGATTGTGGATAGTGAGTAGCAGATGGTAATGGCAGAAGTGTGTGTGTTGGAGCAAGAAAGTCTGGGGGTATATCTCAGAGGTAGAATGTCCTTGGGTTCAATCCCTAGTAAGACACACACACACACACACACACACACACACACACACACACACACACACAGATAATAATACAAAATGATTATTTGTAATAATATAAAATTAGATCTCCCAAATATTGGAGAATGGTTACATAAATTATAATGTGTCAGTGCAAGGGAACGTGCAGTCATTGTATTGATATTGTATAGATGGTTTTCAACTTTGATATATTATACATTGAAATACCAAATTGTTGATCCGGGTGTGGTGGCGCATGCTTGTAATCCCAGCATTTGGGAGGCTGAGGCTGGAGGATCCTGGTTCGTGGCCAGCCTCAGTTACCTAGTGAGGCACTCTGCAACTTAGTGAGACCCAATTTCAAAATAAAGAATAAAAAATAGGGCTGGGGGTATAGCTCAGAGGTAGAATGCCTTTGAGTTCAATCCCCAGTACCACACACACACAAAAAAAGAAATACCAAATTGTTTGGCATTTAACTCATTGTTTCTTTTTTTTCTTTATCTCTTCTCTTCTTTTCTGTGTGTATGATACTAGGGATTGAGCCCAGGATCATTCTACCTCTGAGCTACACCAACAGCCCTTTTATATTATTTGTTTTGAAACAGGGTCTTGCTGGGTTGCCGAGAGTCACTACTTGCAGAGGCTATTCTCCACCCTTCGATCCCTGTCTCAGCCTCTCAATTGTTGGGTTACAAGTATTCGCCACCACACCTGGTCCTAACTTATTTTTTTTACACTTCTGTTATGTATATTTAAAACTTAAGTAATTTATGGGCCAGATCTAGTTCAGTGGTAGAGCCCTTAACTAGCATGTGCAAAACCCTGGGTTTGATCCTCAGTGCAAAATTCTCTCTCTCTCTCTCTCTCTCTCTCTCTCTCTCTCTCTCTCTCTCTCTCTCTCTCTCTTTCTTTCTCTCTGTCTCTCTCCAAGTAATTTTCATGGATTCCACATGTTGACTTAAGTAGAGGGCTGGAGGCTAGATGAGTGTTCCAGTGCTTGTCTGGTATGCACAAGGCTCTGGGTCCACTCCCCAGTGCCACACACATATACACATAAAACTAGGGAAAGTTCCTAGCCGGGCGTGGTGGCGCACGCTTGTAATCCCAGCATTCGGGAGGCTGAGACTGGAGGATCCGGGTTCACGGCCAGCCTCAGCTACCTAGTGAGGCACTCCGCAACTTAGTGAGACTTGGTTTCAAAATAAAGAATAAAAACTAGGGCTGGGGGTATAGCTCGGAGGTAGAATGCCCCTGAGTTCAATCCCCAGTACCGCCAAAAAAAAAAACTAGGGAAAGTTCCTATGCTTAAAAAGGTTATGCTTCTATAAGACTGAGAACAATTTACTAATGAAATAACAAAGTAGCAAAATATTAACTTAATGTGAAAAATAATATTTTTCTGAAACTAAATTGATCCATTCAGTATAAATATAGTACCAGTGTATCAGGTTCTTATGAGTCCGATCAGCCTACACTACTGGATACCTTGAATGACTCAGTTCCTATCATTTTGCTCCATTTAGTCTACTTCAAATTTTTTTTTTTTTTTTTTTTTTGCGGTACTGGGGATTGAACTCAGGGGCATTCTACCTCCGAGCTACACCCCCAGCCCTATTTTTTATTCTTTATTTTGAAACCGAGTCTCACTAAGTTGCGGAGTGCCTCACTAGGTAGCTGAGGCTGGCTGCGAACCCGGATCCTCCGGTCTCAGCCTCCCGAATGCTGGGATTACA
>PVLC010049125.1:0-10512 GCA_004027655.1 Graphiurus murinus | reverse complement strand
GACTAGCACGATATCTCTCGTGGGTTCTTGGCTTCCGTGGTGAAAAGAATTTCAACACGCGCCAGATAGGGACAAAGGTAGAAGTTTTATTTTAAGGAAAGGCACAGGTACACAGGGGAAAGGGCACAGGTCACCTCAGGAGTCTCTGGGAGAGAGAGTGTGTGGCCAAGAGCACGTGGCAGAGAGAGAGAGAGAGAGACAGAGAGAGAGAGAGAGAGAGAGAGAGGCAGAGAGCGTGTGGTCTCTCATTCTTTTATACCACACCTAGAGAAGGGCTGGCTTTGGGGTCCAGGGCCAGGAATTGGGAACCTGGGGCAGCATGGGATATTGGTCCCCCGCCCTTGGGGTCTAAAAAAAAGTGGAAAAACCCCAGTTAGGACTATCAGGAGTGGAGACAGGAAGTCTGGGATGTGGGGTCTTTCTTACAGTAGGTGTGAGTGACTTCCTTTTGAGAGGCAAATGGAGCTCTGAAAAATCACCTCAGGGACTTCCAAAATGGAGTCAGCCCAGTGTGAATAGGCCTTGCTTTTTAGGAAGAGCAAGCTCCGTTGAAATAAAGCCATTTTCCCCTTCCTTCCCAATCTGTCTCCTTTTTGCCTAATTTTTTTTTCGTTCTATTCTACCTCATCAAAGCCACTGAGTTCTAGGGCGGTTTGTTACACAGCAATGCTCACTGATACAGCTTCCGTTTATGTCCAGGTTATCAAAAGCAGAATGTCAGGCCAACCAGATTATGCGATGCTCATAGTTTGTTGTTCTGGATTCCCAGGATGACCTCCCCAATTGGCCTTCTCTTTCTCGCCTGTTTCCTCCAGTTCTCTCCTTCTATGTCACACTGTACCCAGAGCCCCTGAGCTCTTCCCCGGTCCTGTCAGAGAGACCTCGTTACTGTGGTAGAAAAGTTACTAAAATGGAAGGCCATGTAACCAGGCAACCACCTGAAGAAAAGGTCATAGGTCACGTAAGTCGTAGCTTGTTCAGGAATTTCCTGCAATCACTAACTTCTGTAAGCACGCCTGCCTACTTCCGTCCTTTGTTCTATAAAATGAAAACTCACCTGGAGCTCGGGCCTGGCATCTTTCAGGAGCTGTCCTAACTTCAGCCTGCTGGTGTAATATAAAACTTCCTCTTTTCCACCCTAGTTGGCATTGGGTCAATCAGTCCAGAGAATTTTTCTTTTTTTTTTTGTGGTACTGGGGATGGAACTCAGGGGCATTCTACCTCCGAGCTATATCCCCAGCCCTATTTTTTATTCTTTATTTTGAAACTGAGTCTCACTAAGTTGCAGAGTGCCTCACTAGGTAGCTGAGGCTGGCCACGAACCCGGATCCTCCGGTCTCAGCCTCCCAAATGCTGGGATTACAAGCGTGCGCCACCACGCCCGGCTCAGTCCAGAGAACCCGGCTCAGTCCAGAGAATTTCTGAACGTCGCACTGCCTGGACTCACAGACACACCCTGGGCCCGTCGACTCCTGCGATCATGCTGGGGAGCTAGAAATTGGGGTTGGCAGTAAGGAAATAGATCCCCGAGAGATAAAAGGTTAAGAAAAACAAAATCCCGGCCTCCCTAAGGAGGAAGGTGATTATGTGCTGTTCATTGGACCTGAATGCAGACAAGGAGAACCACGCTGTCAAGAACCGAAGATATATGTGTGTACCAACCACAGACCTGCAGACTGTCGCCATGTGTAGACCGGGAACAAATGTTCAGGACAAACAGTCTCACGACTCTGGGGAGGTAATAACCATACGATGATAGATTAACTGAGTCAAGAAACAGTGCAAACAAAAAAAAAAGTGGGGGGGATTTGTTTTCAATAGATTAATGTTCAGACAAAGTGGCTTTAAACATATATAAACCTCTCCACACAGCATGCATATCTGCAACCCTTTCGGGACCCCTCCCCTGGAGCTTTAGGCCTTCTCTACCCTCACTGGTGGATCGTGTGGACTTGGGGGAACAGCGGTATGTGATTGACTGTGCGTGACCTGGTATTAAGAAAAAAAAGAAAGAGAAATCCGCAGGGACTGGAGCCCAGCCATGGCAGCTCTCCAGGGCAGGTGGCTTCCGGGTCCCTCTGTCCAGACGGCAGAGCTGGCCCCGCACACGGCGATGAGTGAGGTTGCCTGGACGTTGGGGCGCTGGCTCGGGCCCTGGAGACTTCCCGGAGCCGTGTGTTCACTGAGGATGGATGGTCCTGTGCAAGTGCGGCAGGCGAAGTATAAACAGGGAAATAGTCTTCGAGGTTCCTTCCCAGCAAGTAAACCGAGCTCGGTACACGGCACCCATCACGCCGGCAGCAGCCCTGGCGCCAGGCAGTGGCGTAAGCGGATGGTGCCACGCTGACGGTACTGCCTTCAGTGTGTCAGTGCTGGTGGGCCAGGTGTCAGCAGTGAGCAGGTGGCCCCGGGCACCAGCCCGCAGCAGTGGCAAGGTGCGGCGGATTGGCCAGCCCTCCGCAGCTGCTTAAGCTTTCCTTCTGTTACCTGCTTGTTGGCATGCCTAATACATTTTGGATTTTTTGGTAAAATTAATTTTTCTTGTGTATGGTATTGGAGATGGAACCCAGGGGCATTCTACCTCCGAGCTACACCCCCAGCCCCGTTTTATTTTTATTTTGAAACAGGGTCTTGCTAGGTTGACAAGAGTGAGTTTTACTATTTGCTGAGGCTGTCCTCGAACCTGTGATCTTCCTGTCTCAGCCTTCCAAGTACTGGGATTATAGGCGTGCCCCATCATGCCTGGCTTGTAAAATTCGTTTTAATAAAAAACAACAGAAAGTCAATCCAGAATTCTTTTTTTTTTTTTTTTTTTTTTTGAGGTATTGGGGATTGAACACAGGGGCATTCTATCTCCAAGCTATACCCCAGCCCTATTTTTTATTCTTTTTAATTTGAAACAGGGTCTAACTAAGTTGCAGAGGGCCTCACTAGGTAGCTGAGGCTGGCCACGAACCCGGATCCTCCGGTCTCAGCTTCCCAAATGCTAGGATTACAAGTGTGCGCTGCCACGCCCGGCTCAATCCAGAATTCTTGTGGCCATGATTTATCATCGGAGGCTGCACGAGGCTTCGGTGCCGGTCTTGATGTTCCTCGAAGGCTCCGGCTGTCTGCTCCTGCCGCCTCCTCTTGCACCTGTCTCTTTGTTTTTGAGCGAAGCCCAAATGTTCCTTGTTTTAAGTCTGTTCACTGCTAGGTCCAAGATACGAGCCAAGGATAAATGCTTGCCGTCTTTTTAGCTTCCTTTCTCTCAACGGCATCAAGGCTGGTGCACACACAGGTACACCTGCACACACGGGTACTCACAGGTACACCTGCACACACGGGTACTCACAGGTATACCTGCGCTCACACTAGTTTACACACCTATAGGAGTACCCTTCTCCCCCAACACAATTTGCACTATAATTTTTTTCTCTTATGCAATTCTTTTTTTTTTTAGGTGCTGGGGATTGAACCCAGGAGCATTCTACCTCTGAGCTACTGTGCCCCACCTAGCCCTCTGCGTTACTGCTCCCCCAAGCCCTATTTTATTTTTTATTTTGAAACAGGGTCTGGCCAAGTTGCTGACAGCCTCACTAAATTGCTGAGGCTGGCTGTGAACCTGCGATCCTCCTGCCTCAGTCTCCCAAGTACTGGGATTACAGATGTGCACCACCACGCCTGGATCTTACGTGATTCTTTAGATTAGCAATTGCAAACTCAAATTCATTCATTCATTCCCCCAGTGTTTTTTTTTTTGCGGTACTGAGGATTGAACTCGGGGGCATTCTCCCTCCGAGCTACACCCCCAGCCCTATTTTTTTTTTTTTTATTCTTTATTTTGAAACCGGGTCTCACTAAGTTGTGGAGGGCCTCACTAAGTAGCTGAGGCTGGCCGCGAAGCCGGATCCTCCGGTCTCAGCCTCCCGAATGCTGGGATTACAAGCTTGCGCCACCACACCCAGCCCCCAGTGTTTTTTTAGTTACTAAAATGTCCCAGCTACTGAGTGCACCCTCCTTGGAGCAAAGGACAGTGGGACACCGTGTCCCTGAAGTGCCCCCTCCACTCCCCCAAACCCAGCCCAGACTGGAATGTCCAGATTAATACTATCTCGAAGGACGCTGGCTCTGTCTCCTCTTTGCTGGAATCAGGGCAAGTTAGTGTTACCTGCAGAAAGCGGCTTTCTTGCACGCACACCCGGTTCCCTGCGATGCTCATCAGAGCGTGGGACAAAGCAAGCTAAGCTCATGATGCCTCTGCCTCTGTAACCTCGTCACTTAGCTCATAGACCCCTCCCGGTGGGGACCGGTGTGGCCCAGACAGGCAAGTGTGTCTAGTCAGCTGCCATTGACAAAGCAGCTGTCCTGCCCGTCCATTAGCTCCTAGTGGCTGGACTGTTACTTTGGCAACAATGGTTTTCTTTTTTTTCAGTACTGAGGATGGAGCCTGGGGGCATTCTACCTCTGAGCTACAGCCCCAGCCCTATTTTTTTATTCTTTATTTTGAAACAGGGTCTCACTAAGTTGCGGAGTGCCTCACTAAGCAGCTGAGGCTGGCTGCTAACCCGGATCCTCCAGTCTCAGCCTCCCAAATGCTGGGATTACAAGCGTGCGCCACCACGCCTGGCTAACAATGGTTTTCTTAGAAAAGAATAAAGAACTTGGCGGGGTTGTCTCTGAACGCTAGACCCTTGGGTCAGTATAGGGGAAGAAGGCATTAGTGAGAGAATACCGTTCCCAGTGATGCCACCTCCCAGGCTGGGAGCTCCAGGGGACTCCAAAATCAATGCACTGATCTTGTCCAAAGGACAGGATGCAGCTCCAGCAACAGAAGAGCCAGTCACTTACAGCCATCGTGTGTATAGTTCACAGTCACATGTCCGTCAGATCACACGGCACATGTAAATCTGACTCGCTGTTAAAACTTGTTTTCAAGCCGTGCGTGGTGGTGCACGCTTGTCATCCCAGTACTTGGGAGGCTGAGACAGGAGGATCCAGATTCTCGGCCAGCCACAGCTACTTAGTGAGGCCCTCCATAACTTAGTGAGACCCTGTTTCAAAATAAAGAATAAAAAATAGGGCTAGGGGTGGTGTAGCTCAGAGGTAGAATGCCCCTGGGTTCAATCCCCAGTACTGCAGAAAAACAAAAACCAAAAAACTTGTTTTCAGGAAGTTTAAGGGTTTCCATAGTTGGATGCAGTGATGTATGCCTATAATCCCAGCTACTTGGGAGGCTGAGGCAGGAGGATTTCAAGTTTGGGGCTAGCCACAGATACTTGGTGAAACCCTGATTAAAAAAAAAAAGAAATAAAAAAAGAAAAAAAAGAAAGAAGGGTGGAGGAAGGAAGGAAAGTAAATAGATGAATAGGTAGATCAGTGATAGATCATCACTGGGTTCCATCCCCAATACTATAAAATGAATGAATAAATGAATAAATAAATAAATGTTTTCTATAATACAATGTTGTGAAATACAGTCTTATTGTATGGGCCCTTAAAATATATCCTGTCCTCACATAGAGAAAAATAAAGAACAATTATCTTCCCTTATTATAAAATGTAGAAGGCAGCAGATTGCCTTGCTTTCTAATTCCAAGATATACTGAGAAACAATTAGTTTCTTTACATAGCTTATGGAAAATTTTCTACTCTTGCTGTCTCAAATTCTCCTTTGATGCAACCACCAGATTTTAAATATCTACTGGGAAAATATATCAGGAAAACTTAAGATTAATTGAAAAGGAAAAAAAAGGGTATAATATGTAGTTCCCCCTTACATCTTTCAACTTCTAAGTTTAGATCACTGGTTTCTTGCTAAATATTCAAATTATGTAAATAAAATTGTCTCTGTTACAAAATCATTGAAAGTTCTGTGTGAAGGCTCACTTATTTCATATGAAGTGTGGCTAGAACCAGATGTGACTGAGACTAATGTGGACTAAACCTCTGAAATCTCCAGAATTGTGAGCAAATAGATCTTCCTCTAAGTCGTGGTCGTCAGGTATGCTGGGTCACAACAGAGAGAAAGCTGATGGAAACCTATCCACCTGTCATTCGTTGGTTGTGTGTTGTTCTGGGACATGGTGTAGCCTGAAACGACAGGCATTTGTGCCCAAGTGTACGTGTGTCAATACGCCGGCACACATGTCATTTTGTGTATGTGTAAGTATATACATGTATGTGCCTGTGTGGACGCATTTGTGTAAGGATTTTGTGCCTAGTCTGCCCTCTGTATCAGTGGCTGCCTCATCCACGCTTTCAACCAAACTTGGATCCAAAATACTTGGAAATAATTGCCTTTGTACTGAATCTGTAGACTCTTTCCCTCATCCTTATTCCTAAACAATACAGCATTGACATATCATTTACATTGCATTAGGCACTACAAGTCACCTGGGATGATTTAAGGTATACAGGAGGCCGTGTCTAGGTTCTGTGAAAAAGCAATGTCATTTTATACCAGGGACTTAGGCATCCGTGGATTTTGAGTGCCAGGGGTCTTGGATCCTATCCTCTGGGATACCCAGGGACAGCTACATGTGTGTGTGTGTGTGTGTGTGTGTGTAACTTTTTTTTTTTTTTTTTTTGCGGTACTGTGGATTGAACTCAGGGGCATTCTACCTCTGAGGTACAACCCCCCAGCCCTATTTTTTATTCTTTATTTTGAAACCAAGTCTCACTAAGTTGCGGAGTGCCTCACTAGGTAGCTGAGGCTGGCCTCGAATCCGGATCCTCCGGTCTCAGTCTCCCGAATGCTGGGATTACAAGCGTGCGCCACCACGCCTGGCGTGTGTAACTCTTAAAGAAGCATGGGGTGCAGTTTGATCAGGGGGGAGGCTGGCATTGGAGGAGGCTGAGCAGACGGAGGTGGTGCTGGAAGATCTTTTCCCAGCGAGGAGAGCAGGGCACAGGCCTTCCCTGTGGGTGACCTGGAGGCCGACCCGTGCCAGTATCTGTTCCCTCTACTTTGGGTTGTGTTTCTGTATCGGCTTTGGCAGGATTAAAATGAAAACCAAAACAAACCCAAGAAGCGGTGCAGAATCCTTGTCTGTCCTGAGCTGATTCCAGAGATGGGAGATTTCACAGGCCATAAATGAATTATTCAAAGACGGGAAGTGACATTGTGGAATTCACCACGAGGGAATACAAGCTCTGAAGAAACGGAACCGACCCAGGAACAGCAGGCCCACGAGGCTCAGATTATACAAACGGCCTTTAAAGGCCAGTTCCGTGGAGATTCTTCAGGGGGTTATTCTGATCCTCTAGGGAGCAGAGACGGGGCCCACAGCCCGGGAGGATGGGTAGCATCTCTGTCTTCTGCCTTTGCTTTTTTTTTTCCTTTCAGTACTGGGGATTGAACCCAGGGGCATTCTACCTTCAAGCTCCACTCCCAGCCCCATTTTTCATTTTGAAACAGGGTCTCACTAAGTTGCAGAGGGCCTCACTAAGTAGCTGAGGCTGGCCTTGAACCTAGATCCTCCTGTCTCAGCCTCCCAAGTACTGGGATTACAAGCTTGCGTCACCACACCTGGCTCTGCCTTTGCTTTTTACAAACTGAGAGTCCTCCGGGAGTTCAGGCACAGGCAGGGTGAGGCCTGAGCAAGCGCTCAGTGTGGGACGGTCTCAGGGGTTGGGTCTCTCTTGCTGGACAGTGCCACTCATAATGTCCCCAAAACAGGCAAGCAGGAAAGGCATTCTTCCTCCCCAGGGAGAGAGACCCTCGAACACTCTTAGGAATTATTTATTTATTTTGTGGTGCTGGGAATGGAACCCAGGGGCATTCTACCTCTGAGCTGTACCCCAACCCTATATATATTTATATTTTTTGTTTTGAAACAGGGTTTCACTAATTTGCTGAGGACCTCAATAAGTTGCTGAGGCTGGCCTTGCACCTGTGATCCTCCTTTCTCAGCCTCCCAAGAACTGGGAGTACAGGTGGGCATCTCCATGCCTGGGAATGCTGACAGTTTAAATGTTCAATCGCCACCTCCCTGTAAGTGGGAACGGGGCCTTCCCTGTCCCCACAGATGGCCTACGGAGTCTGCCCAGCCTGCCTCAGGCCCTGCCTCTCCCCAAGTGGCCCCAACATCCCTCCCGGCTCATAAACACAGGACAGGCCCACGTCCCCGCGCTCCAGCACCTTCTGACATTTAATGCGGAATTTACACGGGTGTTTGCATTACATCGCGCTGCTGGATTGTTCTGACATACATCTGTGGGAACAGCGGCGTCCTCTGTCTCCTCGTGGGGACTGAGCACAAGCAGCCCCAGGATGCATTCCCTCTATCAAAGAAAAAGTACCATACCCGTTTCTGTATAAGAATATATTATTTAAAAGACAGTTTTAAAAATAAAAATTCTGTACAGCATCATGAGTTCCCGTTGTTGCTTTGTTTTGTATCAGGGAACAAAACAGTTCTTAGAAAACGTGTCCTGGAGGTGGCAGGTGTGTGGCGATGGTCTTGCACTGGGACCCTACGGAGCTCTGTCTGGCGCAGAGAGCACCCTCCACTCGCTCTGCTTTCTTCAGGCACAGCCTGTGGAAAGAGGAAAATGACTCCTGGTGAGTCTTTGTGGGGACAGAAAACGTGCAGGCAAATCGCCAACATCACAGGATCACACACAGACCCCTTTATTTTTATTTTATTTTTGCAGTACTGAATTGAACCCAGGGGCATTCTACTTCCAAGCTACACCCCCAGCCCTATTTTTTTTGCGGGACTGGGGATTGAACTAAGGGGCATTCTGCCTTCGAGCTACACCCCCAGCCCTATTTTTATTCTTTATTTTGAAACCGAGTCTCACTAAGTTGCGGAGTGCCTCACTAGGTAGCTGAGGCTGGCCGCAAACCCGGATCTTCTGGTCTCAGCCTCCCAAATGCTGGGATTACAAGCCTGTGCCACCATGCCCGGCCCTATTTTTTATTCTTTATTTTTTTGAAACAGGGTCTCATTAGGTTGCAGGGGGCTTCACTAAGTAGCAGAGGCTGGCCACAAATCCAGATCCTCCTGTTTTAGCCTCCCAAGTACTAGGATTACAAGCGTGCACCACCACGCCGGGCTCACAAAGACCCTTGTAAAAGAATGAGGTCACCGGACATACTGTTGAACATGTTTAGACAAAGAAAAAAACATCCATCCTTCTTCTGGGCCATTCTAGGATATTATCTGACTTAAAGATGAGATATGGCCAGCCAATTATTAAGCGCTTGGTAGAGACCAGTGCCCTGCTCACCTAACTGCTAAAACAGCAACAGTGGCTTTGTTCCCTCTGTAATCCAAGTACTTGGGAGCCTGAGATAGGAGGATCACAGGTGCAAGGCCAGCCTCAGCAAGTAGTGAGACTCTCATCAACCTAGCAAGACCTTGTTTCCAAATAAAGAAATAAAATAGGGCTGGGGGTGTAGCCTGAAGGTAGAATGCCTCTGGGTTCGATCTCTAGTACCACAAAAACAACAACAACAAAACCCCCCCACAAAAAGCAAACCCACTGCAGTCCTCCAGCCCTGTGCTTTGCAAGCTTCATAGGCTGAGACACTCTTAAATGAGCTGATGACACGTGCCGCACGTGTGTGACCTTATTACGAGGCACTTCACGGGCTGCTTCTGCCTTCCATGTGGATAAATGAATGACTAATAACAGCAGGTGCAGAGGAAAATACTTAGAGCCAGAGAAGCAAATACTTTATTTTTGAAAAGCTTTAAGTACTTCAATATCACTTAAAAAAATTTTTTTTTTGGCCATATTGGGGATTGAACCCAGGGGTGTTCTACCACTGAGCTACACCTCCAGCCCCCCCTTTTTTGAAATAGGGTCTGGCTAAGTTGGTGAGGCTGGCCTCAAACCTGTGATCCTGTCTCAGCCTCCCAAAGTACTGGGATGGTAGGGGTACACCACCCAGCTACATACCCAGCTAAAAATACTAAGTGGTGCAGATCCTAATTATTGATCTTTTCCTGTTAACTGAAGCATGTTTGCCTTCTTTCAGAGACTAATTTTAATTATTCCTTGCAAGGAATTTAATTTTCACTTATTTAAAAAATTCTGTAAGCCAGGCACAGTGGCACATGCCTGTAATCCCAGTACTTGGGAGGTTGAGAGAAGAGGATTGCAGGTTCGAGGACAGCCTCAGCAACTTAGAGAGGCCCTCCACAACTTAGTGAGACCCTGTTTCAAAATAAAAACATAGGTCTGGGGGTATGTCTCAGAGTTGTAGAATGCCCTTGGTTCAATCCCCAGTAACACACACACACACACACACACACACACACACGTGAATGCACCCCAGTGTGCTCTTTGTTGTGGTTTGATCAAGGCTTGAGCGTCCCTCAAGTGTTTCTGCGTTAAGCTTCATCCCCATTGTGAGGTATAAGGAGGGCGGAGACTGAATCTAACCAGGGTGTGTAGAGGCCCGCCTTCGGGAGCTCATTAGATTAGACAAGGTCATGGGGGGCGTCTCCATGGCTGAGTTTCTGGTGGCTTGGAAGAAGAGGGAGAGAGACCAGTACACACACACACACACACACACAC
>PVLC010049124.1:0-10538 GCA_004027655.1 Graphiurus murinus | reverse complement strand
CCTGAGGCCCCCCAGGCCAGCGCCCGGCCCCACCGGAAGGGCTGGAGGACGGTCAGCAGGAGGCTTGTGACCTGCATCCTCCGCACATGCTGCTGCTGTGTGCTGACCCCCGGAGCCAACAGAGTCGCTCCAGAGAGGGGGCAGAGGCGCCCCGGACTGCTCAAGAGCAGAGTTGCTCCAGCAAGACCAGGTGGATGAAACCAACTCCCAGGATCCTGACTGCGGCCAGAGTGGACTCAGCTGCAGGACGATGTGCTCCAACTGCCGACTGCCCCGGGCTTCTCCACACTGATTCCAGTGGAGAGGCCCCGCCTGGGAGAGACCAGAGACTTTTACCCAGGAAACTCCCCTTTTCCCGGAGATGATTCTTAATAAATTGTTTCTTATGAATTTTATAATAAAAGTGAGATGCTTCTTAATTTGTTTCTCATGAATCTTAAATAAAAGTGGTGCCCCTGAAAGAGGATCATTCAGAAAAAAAAAAAAAAAACCAACCTTCAAAATTCAATTAAAGTCTCAGCTCTTTGGGGTGGGAACAAATAGGTAAAATATAAGATGCCTTCTTCAATATAAGTTTCAGATAATGAATGATTGGCAGGGTTTGAGGAATGTCAATGAAGCTCTAAGGTTTCAAACCAAGGGCAGAGGGAACAGTCTTTGAATAAAAACAGGGGGGCTGAGCCAGATGCAGTGGTACACTCCTATAATACGAGTACTTGGGAGGCTAAGGAAAGAGGTTCAAGGCCAGCTTCAGCAACTTAGAAAAAAAGAAAAAAAAAAAAAACAGGCTCAGAAGTATAGCTCAGTAGAATACCCAGTACTAAATAAAAACAGGCTGGATGAGGAGAAAATTCTGAAAACAAAAAGGATGAGGTTTGAGGTTGTATTGAGATGTTTGCAGGGAAATATCCAGCTCTCACATGATGATAGCCAGAGACATGGGAGTGGAGGGATTTGTCAGGGGCAGCTCAGGATGGCAGAGTCTGGGAGGATGAGGAGTTCCATAGAGTCCCAGTGACAGGGCAATAACTATGTGATGGTTATACATAGGCTGTCCCCTGGAGAGCTCGTGTTTTAATTCAGAGCTGATGTGATTAAGTCACGAGGCTTGTGATCTCATCAGTATGAATCGGTTGTGATGGTTTGCTGGGCAGTGACCCAGGCAGGTGGGTGTGGCCTGACCTGGCCTCAGGGACCAGGCTGTGGTCTTTGAATCCCCTTGCTTGCTTGCAGGCTTGCCTCCATGGCATGAGAGCAAAGCCCTCGAGCTCTCACGTCCTGGAGGCCGGAAGCAAGAAAGAGGAAACTTTCTGCTTCTTGACGCCATGCATTGAGCTCCATACAGGTAACCAGGCCTGATGTGGACTGAAACTCGAGATCTCCAAAAAACTGTGAGCAACTAATGCATCTATGCTACTAGCATTCGGCGCACATTTCTATCCCCTTCTGTGTCTCCTCACTGCCACTGATGCTGGACAGCTGGAAGTGCATTTCACAGACTCCTGTGCAGACAGGGTTCCAGGGACACTTTGGGTTTTGCTGAGGTGAGTCTGAGCGGGACCTAGAAGGCTTTGGGAGGTGGAAACTTTCCTCTTGTGCGAGGGAGGCAGCCCATGGCGGGATCTCTGGTGGACATGGCACTTCCTGGCTTTCTGACCACAGCTCTAGTCATAAGTCGAAGTGGCAGTGGCCCCTGCTCTGCTCTCTGATGTCAGCACCCAGTCCCTCGACCTCATTTCCTGCTGCTAGGCAGCAATCGGAGGAAAGAGAAGGGCCCTGGTGTCGGGGACCCTGGCTTTCTAGGATGGTTCAGACTGATGCATGTTTTCAGGGGCTGGCAGAAACTGGGGATGCAGAAGGGGTTGGGGGTCAAGTGCAGGAACCACAGGTGCTGGGGACCAGCTAGTTATAGAATTGAGTGGAAACCAACTGCACACTCAACCTCACAGCAAGAAATAATAGGTTTGAGGGTTTTTTTTTTTTTCTGATTACAAAAATAATACATGTACATTATGGGAGGAAACAAGAAGAGATTTTTTTTTGTCTTTGGTTTTATTATTGATTGATTGATTTGGTACTGAAAGATTGATCCCAGAGGCACTTTACCTCCAAGTGAAACTCACAGCCCTTCTTACTTTTTGTTTTGAAATAGAGTCTTGCTAAGTTGCTGAGGCTGACCTTGAACCTGTAATCCTCCTGTCTCAGCCTCCCAAGTACTGGGATTATACTCCTATGCCACCATGCCTGGCTGGTTTGGTTTTAAGCAGAAAAACAAAAAACAAAAAACATGAAACTATCCCACTCAAAGCATTGGCTGCTGGGTGTGGTGGCGCATGCTTGTGATCCCAACAACTTGGGAGGCTGAAGTAGGAGGATTAGAAGTTTGAAGCAAGCATGGGCAACTTAGCCAGACCCTGTTTCAAAATAAAAAATAAAAAGAAGCCGGGCGTGGTGGCGCACGCTTGTAATCCCAGCATTCGGGAGGCTGAGACTGGAGGATCCGGGTTCGCGGCCAGCCTCAGCTACCTACTGAGGCACTCCGCAACTTAGTGAGACTCGGTTTCAAAATAAAGAATAAAAAATAGGGCTGGGGGTATAGCTCGGAGGTAGAATGCCCCTGAGTTCAATCCCCAGTTCCACAAAAAAAAAAAAAAAATAAAAAAAATAAAAAGAGATAGGGTATAGCTTAGTGGTATAGAGTGTATCTGGGTTCAATCCTCAGTATCACCCCCAACACACACACACACACACACACACACACACACACACACACACACACAGCATTTGCTATCTTTCCTCCAGTCTTTCTTTGTGTGTTTTTGCATAGCTAACTGAAAAGCAGCGAGGCCACAGTGTTGGCAAGAGGAGGCCACATTTGTGACAATGCCAGTGGTCCCATCTACAGCAAGCACTGCAGTGCTCACTGGACCAGACCATGAAGAACTTATGTGCTCATCTAGGTTTCTCTTGTGTATTTCACTTTTCTCTTTCCGCTCCATGTTGAGGATAGCGCTTAGGGCTCAGTGCTCACTAATGTCCTGCATCTAGCCTGGACTTGCCCTGCATCCCAAGACCTGCGTCCTCATTCGCTGCCAACCAGCCCCCTGGTTGGCCGCAGCCTGCTCTCGCTCTGTCCTGGATCCTTGTGGGCTCTGTCTCTCTTCAGAGAAGCTTCCTTTCCCGTGCTTCCTATTTTATCAGGCTTAAAACCAGTCCATTCCTGTCCCTCTTGATGTCCTCTGGGGCCAGACAGAAACCTTGTGGAATGAAGCAGGTGACTGTGGTTATGTCCAGGGGTGAACTAGAGAGCACACCTCGGGTTGTCACCTAGAAACCCGAGCCCAGAATTGCCTGGTCACCTGGTTTTGTGTTTTTTTGCAGTACCAGGGATTGAAGCAAGGGGTGTTCTACCACTGAGCTACACTCACAGTCCTTTTTATTTTTTTCCTTTTAAGACTGGGTCTTGCTAAGTTGCCCATGTTGACCTCGAACTTGTGATCCTCCTCTCTCAGCCTTCCAAGTACCTGAGAATATAGGGGGCAACACCATACCTGATGTATATATATTTTTAAAGAAGAGCCTGAAATCTGAATCTTTTAAGTGAAACCTCCCAAGATTTTAGTGTTGACAATAAATTTTCTTTTTGTATGTGGTACTGGGGATTGAATCCAGGAGAATTCTACCTCTAAGCTACACTCCCAGCCCTGTTTTATTTTTTATTTTCAAAGAGGGTCTCACTGAATTGTGGAGGCTGGCCTCTAATCTGTGATCTTCCTGTCTCAGCCTCCCAAGTACTGGGATTACAGGCGTAAGCCACCACGCCTGGCTTACATTTTTAAAAATAAATGTGAGTCAAATAAGAGGTCTTACAATATACTAGCTTGGGATCTCTTTTCACATCTTTCTAGTCAGCCCCTAGGCCTGTTCATTTGAACTCTGAACTAACTCTCTCCCTCATTTCTTTCTGTTCTCCTCTTATTTCTGGTTCTTTGTCACATTTAAGTAGACATTAAAAATAATGATGAAGCCAGGTGTGGTGGCGCCCACCTTTAACCCCAGTACCTGGGAGGCTGAAACAGGAGGATAGAAGGTTTGAGGCTAGCCTCAGCAACTTAACAAGTAAGTAAGTGAATGAATAAATAAATGTGAAATCTCCCTCTTGGTAGAGAAAAATGTGTATGCTTATAACTTTGATTGTATTTAAACTGTGGCCCCATCTTGGGATCATAGTATATTATGGTGGCAAACACCTACCAGCTACCAGTACTGAAAAAATAAATAGGAATAAATAAGACAGGTCCCTCTCCTTAAGGAGTTGTTTTTTTATGCATTGATTTTAAACTTCCTCTTCCAAGCATATCTGTAATATTTTAGAGATGTCTTTTCTAATCAGGGCAATAAGAGATATGAGGTACACAGTGTGAAGCAGTGAAGAGATTACTCCCTCTGTAATCCAGGAGACTCCTGTCGCACTCTGACGTGTGTATTAGTATCGCTCAATGTTCCTTTCAGGAGCAAAAATGTCCAACTCTCAGCCCGTCCCTCCTTGAGGACTCTCTCCTTCCTGTGCCCTGTGGTCGCTCGTGAAGTACGCCTGTGGTCAGAAAGTCTTTTATATGTGAGTACATCACTGTCATCTGCCATGGTTTTGAGTTTGGAAGAGCCTGTACTTACTTGGGGAGCCAGCATAGGAGCAGTGCATTCAAACGCTGATGCTTCAGCTTAATCTGGGCAAAAGGAAGCCTTTAAGAGCAGCACAAAATTAGAAAATTTAATAGAAGGTGATTGATCCAGGGTGACAGGCTCAGAGACCGCCACACTGCCCAGGAGTTGCGAGAAGCACTGGTTTTTGCCATCCTCAAGGAGTCAGAGAAGATCAAGAGTACAATCATTTTCTGATTATTGTTTTTGATTGATGTGGTTTGGAATGATCAGGGTGATTCCTGACAGCAAGGTCTGCTCTCATGGAGTAATAATTTTACTGTGTGGGCCTTGATTGATGATGTTACCAATGGAAGTGTTTGTGTAGGTTTTCTAGTAATAATTGTTCAGTTAATCCAGTGACTTTCAGCACTTACTGGCTGGCTAGGGTTAGAAAGCGATCAGTCGCTGGGCATGGTGGCGCATGCTTGTAATCCCAGTACTTGAGAGGCTGGGTTCACGGCCAGCCTCAGCTACTTAGTGAGGCCCTCTGCAACTTAGTGAGACCCTGTTTCAAAATAAAGAATAAAAATTAGGGCTGGGGGTGTAGCTTGGAGGTAGAATGTCCCTGGGTTCCATCCCCAGTTCAGCAAAAAAAAAAAAAAAGAGAGAGAGAGAAAGAAAGCGATCAGTCCTCCCCGGACAGAGTATGTTTTGCATACCCAAAGTATATCTTATTGACTTTATTTGTCTCTACTCATGGGAGACCAAGGACCCAAATCCCAGTTAATGTACTTTGCTTACCCAGCCGAACCTGTCAGGAGTTCATCATTACACACTAGAACTCCTCATTCACATATCGGTTTTCTTTTATATTTGTACATTGAAATGAAATGGAGAATTGGATTTGATTTGTGGCTGAAATTGCCCAAGCCAGCTAAGCATGGAGGAGGAAATCACTTTATGTCTTCTCCCATGTAGAATCAATGGCTTTGACCAAATGGCCTTCACAATTCCCTCTGACTCTGCCATCCTCTTTCCAGACCCCTTTGACGAGATTTAAACCCCTGGTCCACGATCCACCCCTCCTCCACATACATGTGCACCTCAGGAAATCAGACACGGGCTAGGGTGATTCTTCTTTCACTCGGCGTGGTCAGTGCCAAGTTTGATACCTGTGAAATCATACCTGAACAGGGACTTTTACCTTCAGTGCTATTGGTCAAAAATGCTTAACAAGCTGGGCATGGTGGCACATGCCTGTAATCCCACTCCTTGGGAAGCTGAGACAGGACGATCACAGGTTTGAGGCCAGCCTCAGCAACTTATCGAGACGTTTAGCAAACTAGAGAGACCCTGTTTCAAAACAAAAAAATAAAATAGGGCTGGAGATGTAGCCCAGAGGTAACATGCCCCTGGGTTCAATCCCCAGTACCACCACCACCCCAAAAGTTTTACATACATATATAATTTTTCTCATCAGAACAAAATAAAAAAGGGAAATGTTTTAATGAAAGATAAGGAGAAAGCTTGGTGGACTGAGTCTATTTTAGGATAGGAAAATACAGGAATGGAGGACTGGGAACTACTATTCCTGGGTTCTGTGTTCAAAAGTAGCTGATGAAGATTCTTTGTGTTTGCCTCTTAGGTTGGCATGATAGCTCCTGGATTATTATTAGTTGCATTGTTTAAAAGTGAGCTAGTAGACATGTCTTATTTTTTTTTAATTTTCCTAAAATGGAAGTTTTTGGTATAAATTTTCGTGCCTTTCCTCCTTTAAAAATTATAACTAGAGCTGGGCATGGTGGCACATGCTTGTAATCCCAGTACTAGGGAGGCTAAGACAGGAGGATCCAGGTTCATTGCCAGCCCCAGCTACTTCGTGAGGCCCTCCGCAACTTAATGAGATCCTGTTTCAAAATAAAGAACTGGGAGTGTAGTTCAGAAGTAGAATGCCTCTGGGTTCAATCCCCAGTACTGAAAAAAAAAAAAGAAATAGATAATTCTCCTGCACCAAGCCCATTGGAAAGGCAGTGTCACCAGCCCTTGTGTCAGCTTTTAAATAATAACTTGATGCTGTTGCATTAACGAAGATTTTTGTCAGCTCAGGGGTCCATTCAGTGGCTCCAGCAGACCCTCGCCCCTTGTTTTGGTATTGTTGGTATTGTTTTGGTTTTTGCCCCTCCTTTCCTTTCTATTTCAGAGCCAGGCAGTAATGACAATTTTCAGCCATTGAACCATGTGAAATCCCTTCTAATAATTGACTTGGGGTTCATTTTTAAATCACTGATTTTTTCTGCTCAGGAGTCTGAAACTGAGATCAATTTCTCTGGATTAGCAGCAAATCAATCTTTGTATCAGAGCCAGGCCATCAGCTGGGTTTGTGACCTACGCCCCCTCTATGGTGGGCACTGTGGGCCTCTCATCGCACTTCACTGATCGCTGAGCCCTGGGTGCTGATGTTACTTAGTCAACTGGGTGTGTGACTCAGTTGTCCTTGAAGGACTACTGAACAGCCGCTGAATGTTCTTCCACACTGTTATTCATGTTCCAAACATCCCAGGTCACTCTGTTAGCCCTGAAAGGAGTAATTCCTTTCAAAATGACTTTGGGATACCTACAAGGTTTTATTTATTTATTTATTTATTTATTTATTTATTTATTTATTTATTTATTTATTTATTTGCGGTACTAGGGATTGAGCTCAGTGGCATTCTACCTCCGAGCTATACTCCCAGCCCTATTTTTTTATTCTTTATTTTGAAACAGGGTCTCACTAAGTTGCGGAGTGCCTCTGGCTGCGAACCCGGATCTTCCAGTCTTAGCCTCCCAAATGCTGGGATTATAAGCATGTGCCACCACGCCCGGCTTCAAGGTTTTATTTTTTAAAAATAATAGTCTTACTTCTTGCAGAAATGGCATCTATCATTTGTGACCTTGAAGCTACTGGTTTTTGTTCCTTAAAAAAGTTAAAACTAGCCAGGTGTGGTGGCACATGGTTGCTGAGATAGGAGAATCTGGGTTTGCGGCCAGCCTCAGCTACTTCGTGAGGCTCTTTGCAATTTAGTGAGACCCTGTTTCAAAATAAAGAATAAAAAAATAGGATTGGGGGTATAGCTCAGAGGTGGAATGCCCCTGGATTCAATCCCCAGTACTGAAAAAAAAAAAAAAAGTTAAACTTCCAGTTCTTCCAAAACCTTATTTTGTTTGCAATACAGATTTACATGGTTGTTTTATTGTTATTGTTCTTTTTGTATTATTGGGGATTGAACCCAAGGGCATTCTACCTGTGAACTACACCCCTAACCGTATTTTATTTTTTATTTTAAAACACTTTCACAGCTGGGTGTGGCTCAGAGGTAGAAGGCCCCTGGGTTCCATCCTCAGTACCACAAAAAAAAAAAAAAAATAGGGCTAGAAGTATAGCTCAGAGGTAGAATACCCCTGAGTTCAATCCCTGGTACCACACAAAACACTTTCACTATGTTGCTGAGGGCCTCACTAAGTTGTTGAGGCTGGCTTTGAACCTGTGATCTTCCTGTCTCAGCCTCCCAAGTACTGGGATTACAGGCATGCATCACCAATACTGGTTTATGTGATTGGTTTTTTAATTGTTGTTTTGTTTTGTTTATGTCTCTGTTTCTAATTCTGCTTTTCTTATTTTAAAAAATGGGATTTGGACCTGCCACCTGTGGTTTTTCTCTTACATTATTTCTTAAGCTGTGCCATAAAGTTTTGGTGGCATATGATGACTCTAGTCAGCTTAGTGGTCATAATGGGCCTCAATTTAAAATTCCTCCCCTTTATTTTATTTATTTATTTATTTATTTATTTATTTATTTATTTATTTATTTATTGCAGTACTGAGGATTGAACTCAGGGGCATTCTACCTCTGAGCTATACCCCAGCCCTATTTTTTATTCTTTATTTTGAAACAGGGTCTCACTAAGTTACAGAGTACCTCACTAGGTACCTGAGGCTGGCTGCAAACCTGGATCCTCCAGTCTCAGCCTCCCAAATGCTGGGATTACAAGCGTGCGCCACCACGCCCGGCTAATTCCTCCCCTTTATAAAAGTTTATTTTTGCCAATGAGATGAGCTAGGCAAGTCAAACCGATGGGCCTTAGGCATACTTTTCAGGAAGAGACCCTTTTAGGCTATAAATAAGTGAATGAACATATTTCCAACCACTTTATAAAGTGGACACTATGATTGTGATTATATATATATATATATATATATATATATATATATATTTTTTTTTTTTTTTTTTTTTTATCTAAAGTGAGAGGAGACAGAGAGTCAAATGGGAGGAGCCTCTCCTTCTCTCCTTCTCCGGACTGCTTCCTTTAACATTGTCAAACTGAATAACACTTGTCTTTAGCGGTAGTTAGCTATTTAAGACATATATGGTTTCCTCCAACAAAGGGGAAATAAAATTACTGACTATACCAGCAATATCATTCAAAATTAACCCAGAGGTTCAAGGCCAGAGTGCAGTAACTTAGACCCTGTTTCAAAATATAAAACAACGGCTGGGGGATAGCTTGCAGGTAGAGCATTCCTGGGTTCAGTCCCAAGTACCAAACACACACACACACACACACACACACACACACACACACACACACACACTAAGTTATACCTTTGAAAGGCCTCATCCCACCCTTCCAGCCAGCCCCCGTAAACCCTGCCATCCTCTGGTTGGCTCTGGTGCCCTCACCAGCTGCTTTCTCTCCTTGCTGTGTCTCAGAGAATGGAGCCGTCTGGAAGTGTATGATTGAATATAACAGAACCTAGGGATAGTCCCAAAAATGCATTTTTAAAGTGTTATTGTGTAATATATGGTTTCCTTGTATTTAGAAAAACACTTTTAACACTTTTCATATGTTTTCTTGCCATTTCCATTATGCATTGTAAAGTGTATTGAAGCCAAGCATGGTGATGCACACCTGTAATCCTAGTACTTGAGAGGCTGAAACGTGAGTATTTTAGGTTTGAGGCTAGCCTCAGCAATTTAGCAAGACTCTCAGCAATCTAGTGAGACCTTGTTTCAAAACCAAAAATAAAAGGGGCTGGGAGCATAGCTCTGAGGTAGAATGATCCTGAGATCTATCCCTAGTGCCAAAAAAGAAGTAATATAAAATACAATGTATTGAAGACAGTGAATTAACACCTAGGTGATGTAGCATGACTAGTGTTTTGCAAAATTGAAAACTGAGCAGCCTTCTCTCAACTATTTCATCTTCTCATTAAAAGGTATTTTGAGAGCTGGGCGTGGTGGCGCACGCTTGTAATCCCAGCATTTGGGAGGCTGAGACCAGAGGATCTGGGTTCGCGGCCAGCCTCAGCTACCTAGTGAGGCACTCCGCAACTTAGTGAGACTCGGTTTCAAAATAAAGAATAAAAAATAGGGCTGGGGGTGTAGCTCGGAGGTAGAATGCCCCTGAGTTCAATCCTCAGTACCGCAAAAAAAAAAAAAAAAAAGTATTTTGAGGCCTGGGGATGTGGCTCAGTGGTAGAGCACTTGCCTAGCATATGTAAGGCTCTGGGTTCAATTCCTCAGTACTGCAAAAGGGGAAAAAAAAAAAAAAAAAAGATACTTCTGTGTTTGATCATCTTAGCAGTAGGCAAACCATTGTTCTTATTTTTGTATCAGTCACATTTTATGTAGAGAGGCCTGACATGCATTTAGTTCATTATTCTGGAAACTGGAAACTGGTGGATATTCTCTTTAATGTAGGACTTTACATTGGAGTAAATTCACTATATTCTATGACTTTATTAAAAAATTCAGTTTCAAAGCAAGAAATAAAAAGGAGCTGGGTGTGGTGGCTCACAGCTATAATCCCAGATACTCGGGAGGCTAAGACAAGAGAAGTACAAGATTGAGGCC
>PVLC010049123.1:0-10533 GCA_004027655.1 Graphiurus murinus | reverse complement strand
TTTTTTTTTTTTTGGTGTGTGTGTGTGTGTGTGTGTGTGTGTGTGTGTTACTGGGGATTGAGACCAGGGCATTCTACTTCTTCTACCTCTGAGATACATCTCAAGTCCTATTTTTTTTTTAATTTTTATTTTGAAACAGGGTCTCACTAGGTTGCTGAGAGTCTCACTACTTGCTGAGGCTGTCCTTGCACCTACCATCTTCCTGTCTCAGTCTCCCAAGTACTGGGCTTGCAAGGGCGCACCACCACACCCAGCTATGTTTTAGATTATAATGCTACCTAAGCAGGAGTAATTTAATTTTCTTATATTATTTTATAAGAATAACTTAACTATGTTTTGCTTTTAAATTATTTAGACAATCTATAGGCCAAAAATAAAATACCAATTAATAAAGGCTATTTTTTACATAAGAAGGATAGTAGTTTATTAATATTAAAAAAATATATATCATTCTCTTTGACTTTACCAATAATGTGGAAATAAGTTTTACTTTTCTCATTCAAACTAATTTTGAGTATGTTAACATTTCAATTAATGACATATTTGGTAGAGATTAATAAAAACAAAATTATTAAAATAACAAAGTGAGCGTGGTGACACACACTTGTAATCCCAGTACTTGGGAGGCTGAGAAAGGAGGATCAAGGGTTCTCGGCCAGCCTAAGCTACTTAGTGAAGTTCTCTACAACTTAGTGAGACCCTGTTTCAAAATAAAGAATAAAAAATGTGGCTGGAGGAGGTGTAGCTCAGAGGTAGAATGCCCCTGGATTCAATCCCCAGTACCACACACACAAAAAAAGTTATTTTATCTGCATTACTGCATTATAACATATTTCACAAAGAAAGAGGAACATTCCATTATGACAGATCACTTATAGATATACCATACAATCTAGTTTCACCACTTTAAAAAATGTACATTTTTATTGGCACATTGTAATCATACATCTTGATGAAGTTCAAGGTAATAGAGGCATACATGCACACAGTACTTTTTGAGCCCTCCCCAAGTCCCAACCCACTCCCTTTCCCTCTCTACCTTCCCATGCTCAACATTGATTAGCTTTGATAAGTTTGTGTATGCACGTCATGAACATTGAGGTGTTTCCCTGTTTAAGACTTCTTCCCCCCTCCCATCTCCCTAGGTTAGGTCCTTTCCTTCTAGCCCATAATTGTGTAATCTACTTATCTGTCGGTGGACATCTCGGCTGGTTTCATAGTTTGACAACTATGAATTGTGTAGCTATAAACATAGATATGCACGCATCGCTATCATATTCGGGTTTCAATTCTTTAGGGTTATAACCAGGCATGGTAGAGATTGGACATATGGTAGGTTCATTCCCATTCTTCTGAGGATTCCCCAAACTATTTTTCAAAGTGTTTGCACTAAAATGCAATCCCACCAACAGTCTATCAGAGTTTCTTCTTCTCCATGTCCTCACCAGCATTTGTTATTGTTTATGTTTCTAATGATTACCATTCTAATTGGGATTAAGTGAAATCTCAGGGTAGTTTTGACTTGCTAATGATTTTGAACATTTTTTCATATATTTATTGGCCATTTGTATTTCTTCTTTTGTGAAGTGTTTATTTAGTTCAATCGTCCATTTTTTTTTTTTCGTGTTATTTGTTTTTTGGGTGGTGAGTTTCTTGAGTTCTTTGTATATTCTAGATATGAGTTTTCTATAAGATAATAGGTGGCAAAGAACTTTTCCCATTCTGTCAGCTCACTCTTGAGGTTCTTTATATTTTCTTTTTCAGCACAGAAGCTTTTAATGTAAGGCAATCCCACATATTAATCCTCGTTTTAATTTCTTGTGCCCTTGAAGTCTTGTTGAAGAAGTTTTACCCATGCCTATATGCTGGAATGTTGGTACTATGCCTTCTTCAAGTTGCTCCAGCATTTTGTATGCCCAGACTGTGACAGTCGTATTGATGGGTCCCAAGTGTTAAAGACCAGGGTCGTGCCTGTCACCTGCCTAACAGGGAGTGGTCTCTGAGGTACCGGCCAGCACACATTGTGTCCTGTACATTTTTAAACTTCTCTGTGTGGGGTGCTGGGTGGCTCTATCTGTCGCCTGGTATTTGCCTGTCCTTAATGTCCGGATGTCTGTCCTGTTGGTTCACCTATCTGGCATCACCTCAGCAGTAAGAGTTTAGAGGAGTTGGCTGGTATATACATAGGCAAACTGTGATGTAATCAATGGTGAGCAGTGAGTGAGGAGCAAAGGGGTAGAATGAGGTATGCAAGAACAGGGTAAAGTAGAAAATAGAATCAACTAGGATAAGACTTTAAGTAGGTTTAGGATAAGCATAAGGATAAGGAGAATCCAAAATAAAGATACTGAAAATAAAGGGATATTCTAGAAACCAGTATTTATATATAAGAATATATAAGAAACACAAGGCACAGATAAATAGGTGCACTGGGAGTCAAACCAACCAGAACCAAAACACAGTCTCTCGCACATCTACATACTAGAGGAAAAGAGAAGAAAGGGCGCGCGCGCGCGCACACACACACACACACACACACACACACACACACACAAAATGGCCTTAAGAGTTGTTTAATTGAAAGTGAGTAAAATTTCTTGCTGTAGAAGAGCTGAATTATATTGTGGCTTTGGATAGTCCCTTGCTGGGTTTTTCTTTCTTCTTTGATTGAGACTTGCTTAGAAGAGATGTGACTTCTGCTCCAAAGCTTTGGTTCCAGCCCGTTCCCCTGCCTGCCGTGTTTCCCACTTTGCTAATGAGGCAGAGTAGGATGGAAGAGCAGGGAGTGGCTGGCCCAGGCTGCTGGCTTCTGGGAAGGGGCTTTTCTAGCCTGGGGATTGGGGGTGTGGACCCTGGTACTCACAGGTGCTTTTGGTCCAATCTACAGCACTGACTGCAAAAAGAAGACAGAAGTAAAAGGAAAGGAAGGAGAGAGAAAAGAGAGAAAAATGCTGAAGGGAAAAAAAAAAAAAAACTACCAACAAACAAACACACAGCAGTAGCAAAAAGGCAAAGAAACAAACAAAACACATAGAATGTATAAAGCCCAAACAAGTAATAACAACCACAATAAATTCTCTTATTTGGTTTCTGCTGCCCTTTTTAAGGTCCACTTATTACTGTAGTTTCCTGAATGTGTTCTAAACATTTTTGCTTGCTCAGAAACTTGTAAAAAAAAAAAAAAGTCAGTCAGTATCCCCAGTGCTGGGACCTCAAATGAGACTCCACACCAGGTCTGTGCAGGTATCGAACATGGGGCCCCAGGTAAAGAGTCCATCCTAAAGCAAATGCAGGGAGTCTGAGCTCTCCACTGAGATGTCTGAGTTGTTCTGCAGCTTCCAAGTCAATGTTTTCCTTAGAATTTCATGTGCGACATACAGCCAGTGTCTACCTGTTGCAACATACAGCCAGAGTCTACCTGTCTTCCCATCCTCTCTTTTTTTAATGGCCTCTTTTCAGTTGCCCAAGGTGAGGGGGACTGCACTTACTTCTTTGTGGATCACATACTCACCTCTGCCTCTGAGTGAATGGTGGGGACAGGGAGGTATGGCGTGGTGGATTTGGTCACCTTTTTCTTTTGGGTGCTGCCACAGCTCTGTGAAATTCTGTGTCTGAAGCCCTCATGGTCTGTGGAATAAGTCTCAAGTTGTTGGGTATAAGTTTTTGTTTTTTCCTCCTGTCAGTCTCCCTTCCCACACTTTACTCCAAATAAAGCCTGTTCTAGTATGTTGAGCTGTGCTTCCTTTATCCCCATATTCCTGGATATTAATGGTGCCGAAACCTGGGAAGTAGGCCAAGACTTTCTTGTCCAGAGAGTTTTCTGTCTGGTCGCTCTTCTAGAACCAGTTCTATTTCTTCTCCCCTTCCAACTTTTCCTCTACATGGCGCCAGGCTAGAAGCCTGGTTCTGGATCCAAACACCCAACACCAACCAGACTCGTTTTTGGTGAGTCTTGCCTTGTCTGTCTCTTGTAGGTATCTGAAGGCTCTGGAATTTCCACACCACCAGTCCTGGGACTCCCCTCCTTCCACTGCTCCAGCACTTTGGCTTAACAACCTATGGGGTCTCAAACTCCAACGACAATACTTAGATAAATACATTGTTCAGAATGGAAAAATGACAGGAGGTCTTTATTTTCAAGTCTTCTATCACCTTCTCCACTCTTTTTCTCCCTCTTAAACATTGCTTTCTCTGACAAATCTTTCTTCTTGATGCAGAATTTCCCAAGGGGTGGGGGGGATTCTTTGCTGTGTTCTCCATCTGCATGCCCATGCTTTCTGGGCAGGCACCTACGCAGCCTGCAGTCGAATCTGTCTCCTTCCACCTTCTTCTGCTAGGCTGAGGTGGCACAGCGCCTCTGCTGCCAGGTTCCCTCCCCTCCATTTTGTTTATAACCCTCCCCACTCCATCCCTGCGTGCACACTCTGTTTACACTGTTCCCGTGATCCCAGTGGGTCCTGTCTGGTCCATGCCGCCTTTCCCCTGCACACTCTGTCTGTGTATGGCACACTCTGTGGATATCCTTGCCCCTGCCTGCACCCCTGCACATCAAGCCTGTGCCCCGGCCCGCTCTGCCATGCAAAGACTGCACTCCCCCTGCCTTTCCCTGTGGCTCCATCTGCGTGCAGTTCCTTCCCCCTTGTGGCCTCCACTACCCCACCTCCTGTGGCTCCCATGGGAACCCAGAATCTGGAATCCCCTGCCCTCTCCCTCATTTTCTCCACCTTTCTCTCACTCCTTTGCTATCTCGCATGGGGACCCAGGGAATCATCTCTGTTTATCTGCCTTTCTCCATGCCCAACTAAATCTGGAAATATAGGACACAAGATCTCCCAAAACACCCATCCATCCTACAGTGATACAAATCTTATTGAGAGATCTTTCTCACTCCATCACTGTTCCCCAATTTTCATTAAACCCAACCAGTCTTCCAAGGCTCCCACATAGTATTTCCTGCCTTTGTTCTGCCCAACTTTTAATTTGCACTCATCCTCACGACAATTATTTGCCTTTTCCTGGACAGATCCTGACATCGGACATGCCCAGCAACTTACCTGGAAAGTCCAAGTTCAAGGTTCCCTGACAGTCCCCACTTCTTTAGTCAGGACCTCCAATCAGACTCAGAAAAGTTTAACCTTAATCCTAGCACTGTCCTTCCATACGCTGATGATTTACTACTCTGTAGTCTGACCCAGCAAGATTGCATAACTCATACTGTCTGTATTTACATAGCATAAAGGTTTTAGGACTCCTGGTCCAACCAGCTGGGGACCTTCTAATGGCATCTAAACAAAATGGAATAGTGATAGCCTTCCAGATTTCCTAACTGCATTACGACCATATTATGCAAATATATATAAATGGTGCTTTTTTATTTCTGATAATTCTGTTCAGCACTTTTGGTTGAATAGCATTAAAGGAAGTACACCATTTACTGAATTTTATTTTTCTTTTCTCATGGGTCTTAGTAGAACATTACATGAAACTTGAATGTGGTGGTCTTATTTACACATACATGTTGGGCATGAATTAGATGAGTACAGCTTGCATATTCCTGAGTAGAAATCTTCACCTTGAATGAGCTGCCAGTTTTTAGGTTATGTGTATAAGGTGCTTAAGGATAAATGCCATTCTTGCTTAGTGGCAGAGTTAATCAAGTCAATCTACACAGTACAAACTGAAGCATATATGTCCCATCCTTTGCTTTTATATTGTATGCAGTGATTAAATCCATGTGTCAGTGCCCCCCCCCAAAAAAAATAAAAAGTTGGTTTAGAGATGTTGAGAGGAGTTAATTAGTCAGTAAATTTTTAAAATTCCAAAGCAATTTAACTGGTTTCCTAGCAAATCCCTAATGAAGCTAATTAATGTTTATAATATATGTTAAGCAATGTTAGTAGTGAGAAATGCAAGATCAAGAATAACAAAGAGCCTACTAAAATTAAAGCATCGAAATACCTAAATAAATCAAGGAGAAAATGGTACCTCACTTATATACATTTTCTTTAAAAACAAAATATCTATAGTATTTTGAAACAATTGTTTGGAGTACTAATCTATAACACATGTAGAGAATTACACTAATCATAAACATACCCCTTGATAAATTTTCACAAGTTGAATCTATGCAGTCAACCATAACAGATTAAAAAAATAGCACCCCCAAATCTTCCCTGACCCCTTCTATTCACCATCTCCCTAAGGGTAAACACTATTGCAACATCTACAACCATTTATTAACTTATTTTTATCATAACTTATTTGGAAGTCATTTCAAATCTTTGGAATAGTCACAGGTAGAGTAGAAAAGAGCTGTCATATATTCCTCATTGAGATTCACCATTTTGCCACATTTGACTTTGCTCTTGCTTGGTTTTTCATTTTTAGGGATGCTTCCCCTCGCCTGAAACTAGGGTTGAGACATGTTTCTTCCTTATCTCCCTTGCTAAGCAAGTGGATTTTTTCCCAATTGAGGCATCCCCTTAAGTTATAATATTTTTAGAGCCCTGACTTCATGCAGAGATCTCATTTCCAAGTCTCCATCTTGAACAAGCCAAGGTCTTATCTTGTTTTCCTCTGGCTGTGCAAACTCCCAAATTAAATGCTACTCAATGCTCTGAATTTCATTTCCTCCTTAGAGCTAGTTCCTGTGATTTTCTTCAACTGTTTTTTTTTTTTTTAACTTAAACAAATATTTCCATGTATGTGAGTTTCATCTTAGCTAGTATTTTCTTGTTTCGTAGTGAGCTACATTTCATATCATACATATTCTTTTGTACCCTGATGTATTTTTTGTATGACATAGAGTTGCACACTGAAAGGAAGGAAGAAATGAAGGAAGGAAGGAAAGCTACCTGTTAATGTTTCTCTAAAGCAATTACTCTTAACCTCTAAACATGTTCATATCCGTATTTTCTTTTTAACTTCATAATAACACAAGATTTAAGTTTAGTAGCAAGTTCTCTTATTATAAGCATTTTTCAAGTAATTTAAACCTTTTTATAATATACTTGAAACTTCATATTTTAGGACAGGAAATGCACAATCAAAATAAAGCAAATAATTCTTCATTTTCTGAAAAAAATACTTGAGACATGGGAGAACAACTTTTAGAGCACAACAGAGAAAATATAGGAAGAATTCTATAGATAATTTATATCTCATTTACCAACCTAGTAAATTGTTGCAATAATATATGGATATAAAATCTTTCTTTTCACTAGAAAGTTGCCTGGAGGATATTCTCAATTAATTTCCATATTTGATATCATATAAATGTGAGATGAATTGCCATAAAGCAGACAAGTCATGTGGGTGAGCCTATGTATAAATATATCAGTGATGGATTAAACAAATCTAGTATAAAAATTTTTAAAAACCCTGCAGGCTTAGAATATGCTGAATTGGATTATCCACGCAACTTCTAGAAATATACATGAAAAATAAGAAGTATATCTCAACAAAAAGAAGTTGGAAGGCATTTTGGAATTTTCTGAATATTGCAAAATAAATTCATTTTGTAAAAGTGTTATGAGGAATTATTACAGCAAAGTGAAAGAGATTATAAATATACTGAATTTTCAAGACTGAGATTCAAAGAAAAATGGTTGTTGTTTTTAAAATGTTCACCACCAGATTTCTTTTGCTTTTCTATCATAAGTCAAAATGCTAAGGAAACACATAATTTTCCACGGGTTATATAAATATGCAATTATACATGTGCCATGTTTATAATGTAGACCCCTGTGTATATCATTTGTATCTCTATTAGCCTAAAACTTAAAATTCATTACTATAGTGATTTTCTTTAATTACATACAAGAATATAAATATTTTAAGTATATTTTACATCAATCCCTAAAACATAATAGTTTAACATGGTAATATAATATCTCCTAGATTAGCTATATTGATAGCCTTAAAAACTACTTTTAGTGAAAAATTGTAAAGATGTTTACAATATGCAGAAAAGATAAAAGGTAGAACAGGGAGGTAGAGGCAAACATGTGGAAAAGATCCAGTTTCTTTCAGTGAAAGAACTTTTATTGAAGGATTCCTACATTCTTTGCTGTTTCCTATCTCTCAGCCCTCAATTTCTCACTGCTTTCTGTGATATTCTTCCTTCAATTCTACATACAATGAAGTACTGAACAAATGGTTTCTGACATTTGATTTGTATCATCCACTGTTGGTTCTCCTTGTACATTACCTGGGGTCTAGAGGGCTTATATATGCAATGGTGGCACCGGGGGGAGATGCTCAAGAAGCTCCAGCCTCTTGGTTCTATGGGGTGCTCCTCCTTCCTGGTTTCCAGCAGCCATGATAAACCATCCACCACAAAGTTCAGTAGAGACTGTACGACCTCTCATTTTGAGCTATGCAAATGTTTCTCCTCATTACAATGTCAGATCTTTCCGTATTAAACAACATTATTATTCTTTATTTTATTGCAGATAAAACAACTTTTTTTGTACTTTTACTGATGCATTATAGTCTCATATCATAATGCAATTCACAGTGAAAGTGACATGCATGCACACAGGACTTGATGGACAAAGCGGGCATGCAGGGATCATGGACCCTAAGCTGCTAGTCTCATACCAAGCTGAGAGTTGTGAAATCCTCCCCCCTTAGACTTATCAAGAAGTTGTCCCTGCACATTCTGTCACAGTCCTCTTGTGCTCTCAATGAGCTTAAGAGACTGCTAATATCTCCTGATGATCCCTGGTTATCAGATTTAAGGGTCTGTGTTCAGTCTTCTACCAAACCTAGTGGAGAAAACTCCTTCCATCCTTCTTCCAACCTACCTACAGTTGCAGGGCATAAGCAACTTGGGCAGAGGAATCAAGGTCAGTGGAAGTGTTCTGATATTACTAGCAAATGAGCCTAACAGTGGCTCCCTGATTAGAATTACCACATGTGAGTGCAGTTATAAGTTTTATATCTATATTTAACATAGATATTTTAGGTAAATAAAATATATATTAAGGCATTTATAAGCCAAGTTGTTAATTAATGCCAAGTGTCAGTAAATGTTTAGGCTTAATCAGTCTGTAAATTTGTTTCATTTTCATTTTACAATGTCTTAGAGATTATTGTCATCTCTCCTTTTTTGTTGTTGTTGTTTAGAAATGGGAGAGAAAATTTCTCTCCTTTTTACATTTATTTTTTTTTAATTTATTTATCGGTGCATTGTAATCATACATCTTTGCAAGGTACATGCTGGTAGAGGCATACATGCACACAACTCTCATTTAACCCTTTCCCAATTCCTGCCCCATTCCATCCCCCCTCCCTCTTTCTCATGTTCAATTTAGTGATTGCCTTTGATATGTTTGTGAATGATCCAGCAATACCACTTCTGGGTATCTACCCAAAAGAATGGAAACCAAGCTATCAGACTAATGCATGCCTATCTATGTTTATAGCTGCGCCATTCACAATTGCCAAACTATGGAAGCAGCCAAGATGTCCATCAACAGATGAATGGATTACAAAACTAAAGGATATGTACACAACAGAATTTTACTTAGCCATAAAGAAGAAAAAAATCATAACACTTGCAGGGAAATGGATGGAACTGGAAAATGTTATGTTAAGTGAGATTAGTCAGTCACAAAGGGCAAAAATTCAGATGCTCTACCTAATATGTGGAGTCTAGGGAGAAAGTGGGTCGTAAGAGGGACTCTAGACAAAGAAGGAGAAACCTTAGATGAGCAAAGAAGGTGACTTAACTGAAGATGATGTGGGGGGAGGGAAGCACTCTAACGCACATGATGCACATTCATCCGTATATTTTTAATAGCATTCTGAAAATTCAATATAAATTTTCAACAGAAGACACTAGTGATGGTAGGGAGCTAAGGGCTACTTACTAAGTTTAATCTGAGCTGTGTTCATCCTGTTGCCATAAAAAATAATTTGATTTTAGAAAGTCTTTTTCACTCTGAAGATGGACTGCATGTGAAAATTTCTATCCATGTAGTACATATATTGTAATTTTTTTTCCTACTTCAAGCAATACTAGGACTTATGTTCATATTTCTTATGTAATAGTTTCATATTTGGATGTCATATTTTAAAAATTCATGCTTTGCAAACTAACACCATGTAGAGGTAAAATCCACTGCTTATTTCTTTTTCTTTTTTGCGGTACTGGGGATGGAACGCAGGGGCATTCTACCTCCGAGCTACACCCGTAGCCCTATTTTTTATTCCTTATTTTGAAACAGGGTCTCAATAAGTAGCTGAGACTGGCCTCGAACCCGGATCCTCTAGTCTCAGCATCCCAAGTACTGGAATTACAAGTATGCACCACCACGCCTAGCTGCCACTTATTAAAATATCTTTTTTTCTAATAGGCTCACTCTTCTTTTTTTTTTTAAATTTATTTATTTTTGTATATGTACATTTTTGTAGGTACAAATTGATAAAGACAAATGTGCACACATTTCTCATCTGACCCTTTCCCCAATTCCCACCCCGCTCCCTCGCCCTCCCTCTCTCTCAAGTTCAGTTCAGTGAGTGATCTTG
>PVLC010049122.1:0-10520 GCA_004027655.1 Graphiurus murinus | reverse complement strand
TTTTTTTTTTTTTTTAAGAGGAAAGAAATCCAGAGTGAAATAAATAAACTACTTGCTAGACAAATCACGGAAAAAGTGAGAAAGTACGAAAACGCAAAATGAGAAATATAAATAGAAAAATAACCATAGACATAAAAGGAGTTAAAAGAATTCAAATCAATGTTTTGCACTACTCTAGTTAATACATTTGAAAGTGCGGATGAAGTCAATCACTGTATTTCTGTTCCTGTTTCCCAGCCTCCCTTGCCAAGGGGACATCTGTGGGGAAGGGGGGTCTGGGGGAAGTGTCTGCATTCCTGGTAAAGGAACAAACACAGATGTACTCTCAGAGCAGTTGCAGTCTCCTTGCAACCATGAGGAAAACGCCAAGAGACTCGGGCATGGAATATGGTTGAGCCATGGAATGAATAACTCTTCTACCTCCATTTTGCTTGTTATTGGAGAAAATGAACTTTTTGTTTGAATCTTTATTATTCAGATTTCAGTTGTTTGCAATAAAGTACATTTCTCACTTGAAAGTTTCTTTTCTTTTTCTTTTTTTTTTTTTTAACTATGTCAAAGCAAGTGCCTTCCATTTATTTTCAAAACCAGGAACAAAGCCAGGATGCTTCCATGGTCACTCCCAGCCATTGTACTGGCGGCACCGGCCAATGCAACATGACAAGAAAACCAATGGGAAAGTGAAGCGTAAAAAGGAGACGGCAAACTATCATTAATTTTAATGTTATGCCTGATAATTAGAGCACCTGAGTGAATGCATGGAAAGCTATTATTAAAAGTATAACTTAAAAGATGTCTGGCCACAATTTTCTTTTTTTTTGTCTTTTGTGGTACCAGGGAATTGAACCCAGGGGCATTCTACCAGCCCTATTTTTCATTTTTTATTTTGAAACATGGTCTCACTAAGTTGCTGAGGGCCTCACTAAATTGCTGGGGCTGATCTTGAACCTGCAATCCTCCTGTCTCAGCCTCCCAAGTACTGGTATTACAAGCATGTGCCACCATGCCCGGCTTGGCCACAAAATTAATACTCAAAATAAATGGATTTTATTGTGGTGGGGCATGCCTGTAATCCCAGTACTTGAGAGAATGAGAGAGGAGGAGTGCAGGTTCAAAGTCAGCCTCAGCAACTTAGTAAGGCTCTTAGCAACTCAGTGAGACCCTATATTAAAATAAAAAATAAAATAGGGCTCAAGGTGTAGCTCAGAGGTAGAATGCCCCTGGGTTCAATCCCCAGTATACCCCCCTACACACACACATACTGAATTTACTATAATATAATCACAAACTAGAAAACATAATGGAAGAAAAGATCTAACTTATAATGACCACAAATTAATGAAATAACTAGGAACACATGTGGAAAAATAGGACTTAAAACAGTCAAGATTTTCTTATTCTTAAAAGGCAATGCTTAATATTATAATGTGAATTCTTTCTATACAAATTATAAATTCAATGCAATCTTTAGAAGAAAGCTAGTGGAAATATTAAAGTAAACCAAAATGGAAATCAGGAGGGAAAATATGAAATGGAACAAAAATATTTAATCCTGTTAGAGAAACAATTGACTAAGCAAATTAAAGTTACAAATTTATATGTTTAGAATTATGAAACAGCAGGGTATGGTGGCACACGCTTGTAATCCCAGTACTTGGGAGGCTGAGATAGGAGGATCACAGGTTCAAAGATAGCCTCAGGAAGTAGTGAGACTCTCATCAATCTACTGAGACCATTTCCAAATAAGAAATAAAATCAGGCTGGGGGTGTAGCTTGAAGGTAGAATGCCTCTGGGTTCAATCCCCAGTACCACACACACACACACACAAAAGAATTATGAAACAAAAAAACTGATTAAAAAAATTAAAGCAATACCGGCAAAACCAAAAGAGCAGTGAGATATCTTAACACAACTTTTTCAGAAACTGACAGATAAATGATGAAGACATGAATGAAACATAATGGATAATCCTTATCTAATAGATATAAGCTCTGTGTATGCCCAACAACAAAATAGTCTACTTAAAACCGAATAACATTTCCAAATGTATATTCATATGTTATGTCACAAAGGAATCTCAGTTTATAAAGGTAGTAAGCATAAACACTACTTTCGCCCGGGCGTGGTAGTGCATGCTTGTACTCCCAGTACTTGGGAAGCTGAGATAAGAGGATCACAGGTTCAAGGATAGCCTCAGCAAGTAGTGAGACTCTGATCAACCTAGTGAGACCCTATTTCCAAAAAAAATAAATAAATAAAATTGGACTGGGGGTGTAGTTAAAAGGTAGAATGCCTCTGGGTTCAATCTCCAGTACTAAAATACATACGTACACACACACACACACACACACACACACAAAACTACTTTCTCTGATTATGATTCGGCTAAATTAGAAATTAATAACTCTAAAACCTTGGACATTTAAAAACTCTTCTACATGGAATGACTTAAAAAGGAAAATACAAATGAAATTATAGAACATTTAGAGACTGACAAAATCCAAAGTAGGATAAATTAAAGTTCTTGGTATGTGGCCCAAATAATATTATTAGAGGAAATTTTTTTTTATCTGAAGCATATGTATTAGAAGACAATCAAGACTAAAATTAAATGACTAAGCATGCAATTCATAAGTTGTAATAAGAAAGAACAATAAAATAAGGGCTAATCTATTTATATCTCAAGAATAAAGTTAGAAATTACTAAAACAGGAAGCAAAAAGGCAAACATGATAAACACGATAGATGAGTGGTTCTTGAAAGTAGCTGGTAAAATGGATCAATCTGAAAATTGTAACCAAGAAAAAAATATGGGGCAAACACTCAAAAATTGTAGAAAAGAAATATAGTCATAAACTCATGGAAAAATCACAATGAAAGAATGCTTACATACTTTTTTCTAAGAAGAGATTTGAACACATCTTATAGCTTGTGTTAAAAGAAATCTAATAGCTGCTGGGCAAGGGGCAGGTCTTGGACCGATGGCATTGCCTGCACCCCAGTGAACTTAGCTTTGCGTAAACACTCTCACTTCCTTCCCCTCTCACCTCAGTAAAGTTGGCAACACTGGTAGCAACATGAACAGTTGAATTTTAAATTTAGACCTCCTGAGGTCAGAGGGAAAAAAAAAAAAAAGAAAGAAACCAACTTGAATGTCTTCCAAACTGTCTACGTGATGATGAGAAATTTAAGAGTGAGCCGGAAGTCTCCCTGAATTCAGTTTGGTCTAATATTGGCATTGTGAACCATGCTTTCTTTTCATTTGCTGCCGGCTGTAAACAGTCAGCATCAAAATGGAGTCACTCGTGTCAAACTCTACTAAAATGGAGACCGGAGGCCTTGAAGGGAGATTTCAAGGCCTCCCCCTTGCTACAGAGACACTCAGGGAACAGACAGAGGAAGCTACCTTTGGCTGCTTCCTAGAAAAGTCTCTGAAATTGATGGGAAATTTCACCTGTGAAAATGACCACGACCAATGGCAGGTTACTGTGTCAATAGCACCCCCCACACAATGAGCACGCCTGGAACCCAGATCTTGTTTTCTAATATCATTCTCCAACAAAAGGAGCCAAGGCCCCTTGGGAGGAAAGGTGATTCTGAAACTGGGGCAAGATCCCAAGCTTCTTTTGGGACCAGAACATAAAACAGTGCTCAAAAACAAACAATTAAACATTATGTTAAGTGGGATTAGTCAGTTACAAAAAGTAATAGATCAAATGCTCTCCCTAATATGCGGGAACTAGGGAAAAAGTGGGTCATAAAAGGGACTCTAGACGAAGAAGGAGAAACCTTAGGTGAGCAAAGAAGGTGACTTAACTGCAGGTGATGGAGGCAGGGGGAATACCTTAATGTACATGATGTACTTTCACAAACATATCAAAATCAATCACTAAACTGAACATGAGAAGGAGGGAGGGTAAGGGAGTGAGGCAGGAATTGGGGAAGGGTTAAATGAGAAATGTGCGCATGTATGCCTCTACCAACATGTACCTAACAAAGATGTATGGTTGCAAAGCACCAATAAAAATAAAATAAAAAGCAAACAAACAAAACCAAATGAAACCACATCAACAAATTAAAGAAACCAGCGAGGAGGCCCGGCGAAGGGGTACAGGAGCCATCTAAAAGGAAATCTCGAAGGCTGAAGCCAGAGCAATGTGAGCCACACAGTAAAGCAGTACTGGATGATAACCCAAAGTATAAAATAAATGTCCATGAGTCTGTGCTCTTAGCAGTGAGTGACTGAACAGACGCAACCGGTGGAGGAGAGTAGACAGATCTCTGCTGAAGAGTTCCAAACAGTGCAGGGGGGCGCCCTGTGCTGAAGGAGGGAGGCATGAATGCCCGCCCCTGAGGTATCGGCTGCACACCGTGCCTCCCTCCCCAAGGTACAGTGTGGAAAGGAAGGAGAAAGGCTTTGGAGCAGGGGAGCACCGGGCACTACTGGGTCACATGGCCAAGACACACTCGTGCACGCTAGCTCTGTGGCTTTCTGCCCAGTGATTCACGATCCCAATCTTATGATGGAAAGAATAGATGGATGCCAACAAGAGGACTTCCTGAAGAAATGCCTGAGCAGTGCTCCTCAAAACTGTCAAGGTCATTGGAAATTGGAAAACTGGAGAAGTGGTCATAGCCCGGAGGCGCCTAAGGAGGCACGACAACTGAATGTCACCTGGGCATCTACACTGGAGCCTGGAGTAGGAAAAGTACATTAGCAGAAACTCAGTTGACTAATAATACTATATCAGCAATAATTCATTAATTATAACAAATAGACCATACTACTGTAAGATAGTAATAATACAGGAAACTGGATGCAAGGTACGTGGGAACTTGATTTTTCTCGAAATCTGAAACTATAATAAAAAATAAAGTCTACCAAGAAAAAAGAAAAAATGTGGGGGAGCGGTGGTGGTAGGATACAGACAAAGTAGACTGACTCCACAGCCCATATGATGAATAAGTAAATAACTGTAGGAAAATAAAAACTGTCAGTTTTCTCAACAAAGGGAATAAAAGTCCAAAGAGAGGAAGGGAATTAATCAGTATAACAGGAGGTCAAAACTACATACCTCCCTCCCCAAAGACAACAGTCCAAGATGGTTTAATAAACGAGTTTTGTCAAAAGAACTCCCGACTATTGTGACACTTCAGTTTTTTCAGAGGAAAAAAAAAAAAAAAAAAAAAGATTGATGTTTTCCTAAAGCATTCTATAGATCTAGTGTAATCCTAACACCAAACAAGACAGAAAATAGCACACTCACAAATATAACCCAATGCTATTTTTGAAGATCCATGCAAAATTTGATGTAATAATTAATGTTAGCGGAACTGGGGTACCCCAAATGGGTCAACAGGGAGGTAGATACTTACCAGCTGGTTTAGAACTAGTACAGGGTTCAACAGTTTTCCTGGTATGTCCTGGCTGACGGTCAACTCAGCCCTGCCTGGAACAAACTCATTTATTTTGCATATCTGCACATACTTGTGTTTTTAAGTCTATAAATATGTCTGTCACGGTCTGGAAGGGTACTCGACTAACTGCTCATAGGGGCGAAGGCATTGGAAGTAGGACCATGGTTGGTAGTCAAGGGAACTTGTGCCTTTTACTCAATCATCTGGCTATTTAGCTTTTATAGTTAAAATATGACATACATATTCAATACAATCCGATCGAAATTTCAAGGAAAAATGTTTGATGTGATGATATGATGATGATATGGTAAGGAGGGTTGAAAACTCAGCTGTGAAAGCAGCCTATGCACAAGCAGAATCAAGATCTCCCTGCGTAAAAGCTTGCTCTAACGGGGATTCAAATGTATTGGAATCTCAGCATTTTAAAAAGTGTCGTACTGACTCAGGATTAGGGAGAAATGTCAATAGATCAGAACACACTCTCCAGAAATAGACTCAAGTACACTCAGAAATTTAACGCATGATAAAAGTGGCATTTCAAATCAATGGGGGAAATGACGGGCAACTCAGATGGCTAGCCATTTGGAAAACATAAAGTTAGATCTCTGTTGCACTATTTACACTAAAATAGATTGTAGATGCTTCAAAAATTTAAAATGTAAAAGTCTAAAACCATAAAAATACTAGAAGAAGACATGAGTGACATATAGTCTTGGCGCAGGGAAAGCTTTTCTAGAATGGTGAGAAAACTAGAAATCACACAAAACCGATGATCAGCCTCCCTAAAAGTTGAACACTTTTTTACACACACACAAAAATACTATAATCAAAGTTAAAGGATAAACTAGGAGAAATCTTTGCCATAAATAAATAAATCCATATTTTTTTAAGATTGGGGAATGTAATTCAGGGGTAGGGTGTTTGCCTAGCATGCGTGAGGCTCTGGGTTCAATTCCTAGTACAACAAAGAAAAAGGGAAAAAAAAAAGTGAAAAATCCATATTCTTTGTAAGAACTAAGGGAAAAAAAGAAAATTCTCAAAATAAACTTGAAAAGTTACATGACTAAGTGATCATATTTTGGTACAAATAATTAGAATGGGAATACGGGTATAAACAGAAAAGGACTTTGAGAGACTATATATCATTCTGTGACAAGGGCAATTTCCGAGAAGCAGAAAAAGGAAGCAACAAGACAACCGGAGACATCTCTACTGCGTTTCTTACGTTTATATATCGTTTGGATGTTTCTACAGTTAGCGTCGTACCATCAAGAAACACAACAAGGAAAACTCAGAAATAACTTGGAACTTGGGAAGGCTCTTTTTCCACATCTATATCTTGCGCAATTAGCAAAAGGAAGATTTCCAGAACAAAGAAAAGGCCCCTGACCGGCTTGATAAGTCGGCTGCGTGAGTTCTGTGTCACAGGAAACCTCAGTTCTCCGCTCAAGTGTCTGTTCATTCAGAGGGGAACTTTCAAACACGGGATTAGGAGAAAAGCCGGAGGGGAGAAAAATCATCACAAATGGTGTTCCTTGTCCTTCCCTTTCTGAGCAAGCTGCTGGTGGCATTAGCCGGGGACAATGAGTGGCGAATAAATAGCTTTGGACAGGAAGTTGCCACTCCAGTAGGAAACTTGGCAGAAAAACCAAAGGAATGGAGCTTTGTGGAGCAAAGAAAGCCCACCAGCTGTGGAACAGTATGGCCAATCGTAGGGTAGTGAAAAAGCCCTGGGCTTAGAACTGAGGAAATGTGGGTCCAGCACGGCCCATGACAATTAAGATAGAAACTCAGATCATGGGTTTGAGCTTCGATTTCTTCATCAAGAAAAGTAAAGTGAATGCTCCCCATCTCATGGGATTGTGCTGAAGATTCTGTTCAAATCTGTCTATGGAGTGCTTTGTCAGTAGACAGTGGGCATGTATACGCTGCTGCCTGGCTACTTGTGGAATGCACTAGCTAACAGAAGGCACCAGTGGACCATAAGTCTCAGCTCCCGAAGACACTGCCGCATCCCAGGGCGGGGGTTGCCAGATACCATACAGGATGCCCAGCTAAATTTGAATTTCAAATAACGATGAATAATTTTTTAGTACAAACATGTCCCAAGCTGAGCACAAGCTGAGCATTTAGTTTTAACCATTTTCCTCTTGTTCTCTTTTCACAGAAATGAGATGCATCACCCCAACAGTTTCGAAAGCTCCAAGGTAGGACGGGTCCTAGCACACATTAATCTTGGCTCCCCCGGGCTGCTGGCACGCGGTCCCACACTCAACTGGTACCAGGCAGATGCTGCTTCGAGCAAGGCTTTGCTCTGATGGTGCTAGCACCTCTGATTCCTTCAGGGTTTGCACGTACATTGGGGTATCCCAGCCCCGTCTCTCACACACTGCTTCCAGGCTGAGAAATCTTCAGGTGCTCAGAAGCTCAGGCGCTTGCCTAACTATGGGAACCCAGGAAAGAGGATCTCTGGGACGTACCAGGATGCATTCCCCTTTGCTCCCACACCAATTCATTCACTCTGGGGCGTGGCCGAGCCCCCAGAACTGGGCTTAAAGTCTTACAATTCCTCCTCTGCTCTCTTTGAATGTTGCTTTCTGGTTGTGATTCACTCAGGGATACATAGAAAATTTTGGACTGCATTTGAGGTATTTAAAAAGAATAAAGCTAATGTACGCCTTTAAACACGGGAACTAGCTCGAGTTTGGCTGGGTTTTAGCTACCGGATTTCGAAAAGGAGGCAGCTTTCCCTAAACACTGGGGTCTGTCATTCTTTCTTACTTGGCTCTTTCTTGCTAAACTTCTCAATGAGGTTTTGGAGCTGCCACAAATATCCTCGGGTTAAAAGAACATATTTAATCAGTGTTTGGTAAAAAGGGAGAAAAGGAAAAAAAAAAACACAAAGAATTTGGGCATTACTCCAAGGACAGACAAGATGATAACCCGGATGCACTATGCATAACCAATGGTATTTTTATTTTTTGAGGGAAGAGACAAAGCTTTCCCTGGAATTCTTTGATAAAAATATACACCCAAATCACAAAAAAGAAAATGTTGCAAGGAAGTCTTTTGCATACTGAGCTGTGGTCATGGTTATGTCAGAGTGGACACCATTTCCAATTAAACAAAGAAATGGGTAGTAGAAAACACTTTAAAAAAAAAAACAACAACTCAGAGTCTCTTTGAAAGAAGAGTGGAATTTTCACTCTACCTTATTCATTAAAGTTAGAAACTGCCACCCCTTTAATGAGCAGCGCTCGGGTGGAGAAATCGTCTTGAATAGCTATATTCCAGGGGGGTGTTTAGCATCCTCGCTGAAACGTAATGTGGGATTGCAATTGTGCAGAGTTCTTTCCCAGTGAATAGAAAGTGATCAAAGATAACATTGCTCGAGAAAGAATTAAAATAGTGTAACATTGCATCAAGTTATAGCCAATGCCAATCATTATATGGGTGAGTGAACAAGATCCTTTAAATAATGGTGTGGACGTGCTGTGGCATTCAAAATATAATGACCAACTTCAGTGGGGTTCACATAAAAATGCAAAAGCATGTGCCCACTCATCTGGCCAGAACAGCGAAGTATAAGCATGTCTCTTTAAATAGATCTGCCAGCCACATCCTTCATTTGCATCATCTATAAAACTCTGGACTCAAGGAAGTAAATTAATTCACAAAGGTTGCCTTCGGAATTTTATCTTAGCGATGGAAATGCTGTCTATGAGGGGACTAGGGAAAAAAAAAACTTAGGGGCACGATCAGGGGAAAAAATATATATAAAGTAAGAAAGGACTTCTCTAATTGTGTGTGATCACCTTTCCCTCTGTGAGAGGACAGGAAAGCCTGGCGCAGGAATTAAATTCCTCAGTGTGTGGAAGAGAACTGCTGGTAGATAATGCTAGACAGAGCTATTTACTGGAAAAAGTGTTGGTTTATTTACATGCTAAGCAGCACCACCTTCTAGCTTCCACTGACAAATAACAGCCTGGCAAAGAAGAGAAAAGCAAAGGCAGTCTCCCTTATTCCAGAGAGAAACAGAACAGGACAGACATTGTCACAAAAACAAACATCTTGACCCTGTCAGTATGAAACAGAAAGCCTGACCTCTCCAACCGTCTTCAAAGAGGCCATCTTTGCTTTTTTTTTTTTTTTTGATAACAAGGAAACTTGATGTTACATAGAGAAAAAGGCATGGGTGAGGGAGGAAAAATCAGCGTGCTCCTTGGTTTGGGGAATCTCGGTTAGCACAACTCTTTTAAAAACGTGGGAAAAATAGCGATACTTCACTGTCAGAGGACTAGTAACTCAGGCCTGCCTGATGTACCCCCTTTGGCATCTAACGACTAGGAAGACGAGAGGGGACGAACAAAGGCCAGCCGATGAATGGGGCGAATTGTTTTAATACAGTAAACGGGAGCTCTGCTGGAAGAGATCAAAGCAGCTGAGAGTGGAATGCATCCTCAGCCGTAGTCCCTCCCCAGCCAGGAACAAGAATGAAACGGGAGGCTTTGCTCAGAGAGATACTGGGATTCTAATCCACTTAGGCACAACCTTGGAGCTTCCTCTGAAGGTTTTTGCTTTTTTGGTTTAGGAAATAATGCTTGAATTGGCGGTTGGTAGCTATAAATTCTGAGAGATGCCAGGAGGGAAACCGTGTGGGGAAACAGAAAGGATTTTCGGCAAATGATTTTAACTCTGGGTGGCTCTCTCTAAATTTGGGGTGTTTACCCTCATCCTATGTATTACATTTAACAATAATTAAAAAAAAACAACAACAACACCAAACAGAGATCATTGTTTCCCTTAAAAACAAAAAAAAAAAGAACTGGGTGTGGTGGCACATGCTTGTAATCCCACTACTTGGGAGGCTGAGACTGGCCGAGTGTGGGTTCAAACTCAATCTTAGCAATGGAGCCAGACCCTCAGCAACCAAGTGAAACCCTGCTTCAAAATAAAGAATAATAAAAGGGTTGGGGGAATAGAGGTCTGAGGTAGAATGTCCCAGAGTTCAATCCCCAGTAAAACACACACACACACACACACACACACACACACACACACACACACACACGTGCGCGCGCTAGAGAGAAAATTCACAGAA
>PVLC010049121.1:0-10561 GCA_004027655.1 Graphiurus murinus | reverse complement strand
GAGGAGGGCTGGGAGTACGGCACCTTTGGCTCCAAGTTCCACCTGGACCCTCAGCCCCAGAGCCGCTTCCGCCGCCGCTGCTGGCACCGCAGGCTGGCCCCCAACGAGGACACGGGTGTCTCCCCCATATTCCTCCTGGAGGGGTCCTTGGTAAAGCCTCCGCTCGGGGTGGTCGATGCCCGAGGCCCCACGGGCCAGGTCCCCACTCTCCAGGCCTGGGAGGACGGGAGGACAGGAGGCAGGGAGGCACCCAAGGGCTTCAGGGGAGGCCTCCTGGGCACAGGCGACAGAGCAGAAGCAAGACACCAGGACAGAAGAGGACAAGATCTGGTGGTGGGACCTGACCCCGTTCTCCAGGAGAGCTAACCTGGAGGACATCTGGCGCCCCGACCTGCCCTTCATCTACTGCGTCCTCAACAGTGAGCCCGGCTGGGGGTCGGAGGGCTGCGGGCGGGGGTTCCAGAGGGCAGCCTTGGGGCCCCGGCACCGGTGACGGATGCACCGCCTCTTCACCAGAGCCCCACTACTACCAGTTGTTCTGCTACATCTACCAGGCTCGGAACCTGATGTCCAACCAGATCCTGACATTCCAGGGTAGGACTGTCCCTGGTCCCCAGGCGCCCGGGGCTGGCCCCGTGGCCATCCACACAATAGTGAATATGGCAACGGGTGCAGTGACACGCGCCCGTGAACCCAGTGACTGAATCAGGCTCAGCCTCAGCGACTTAGTGAGGCTCTCAGTCACTTTCCAAATAAAGAAAATGAAATGGGGCTGGGGGTATAGTTCAGAGGTAGAATGCCCCTGGGTTCAATCCTCAGTACAAAATAAATAAATAAGTAGAAAAATAAATAAATGTATGTAAGCCGGGTGTGGTGGTGCACGCTTGTATTTCCAGTACTTGGGAGGCTGAGACAGGAGGATCAAAGGTTCAAGGACAGCCTCAGCAAGTAGTGAGACTCTCATCAACTTAGCAAGAACCTTGTTTCCAAATAAGAAATAAAATTGGGCTGGCGGTGTAACTCGAAGGTAGAATGCCTCTGGATTCAATCCCCAGTACCATAAAGGGAGGGGGGGGGGTAGTGATTTTGCTGGGAGGTAGAATGCTCCTGGTTTCAATCCCTAGAACCACATAAACAAATAAATACATATTTTTTTTTTAAAAAAGGGCTGGAGGTATAACTCAAAGGAGGTAGAGCACCCCTAGGATCAGTCTTCAGTACGGAATAGGAAAGAAAAGAAAAAGAATATAAGCCAGGCATGGTGGCACACCTGTAATCCCAGTACTTGAAAGGTTGAGACAGAAGGATCACAGGTTCAAGGACAGGCTCGGCAACTTAGACTCTCAGCAACCTTGCAAGACCCTGTCCCAAAACAAAACATACAAAGGGCTGAGAGTGTAGCTTCGAGGTAGAATGCCCCTGATTTCAATTCCTAATATAACACACACACACACACACACACACACACACACACACACAATTAATTTGGCAAGAAAGTGGGTGGCAAAGACACAGCGCCCTCATCACCCTAGCTTGGGGGAAGAGTACCAGGCAGGGCTGCTCTTGAGGGGTGACCCCAATGCTGTGGACTCAGAGGGGGGCTGAGGAGGCTTTGTCCCAGAAGTGACCCCATAGCTGGGCTTTGAAGAGGGGGGGCGTTAGCTTGACAAAGGACCTGTGAGTCCTTTGGCGGGAAGAGAGGTGGGGTGGGGTGGAGTGGTCGGGGGGAGGGCAGGGAGCCGGTGCTCTGTCCCATGAGGAGGACCCACTGAGGGCGCCCTGTCCTGTGAGTGCCACTGTTCACGGGAGCCTGGTGACTGGTCGGCCGGAACCTGTGTCCATCGGGCGCCACCATCCATGTCCCTGCTGCAGAGGCCCTGGCGGCCGCCTCTGTGAAGCCCAGACCTCAACCCCGGCGGGAGGGGGGAAGAAGCCCGGCGGATCAACAGAAGCGCGCCTGGCTGCCGGGTGTTCGTCCAGTTTCTCGGTGGCTGCCCGGCCGGGGCCTCCTGGGCCTGGCCCTGGCAGTGGGAAGACCCGCCCTCCTTCCTGCCCTCCTTCCCGCCCTCCAGAGCCCTTCGTCCGGGTGGCCTTCTTGAACCACAGCCAGTGCACACGGACCCTGCAGAGCTCGGCGGCCCCCACGTGGACCCAGACGCTCATCTTCCAGCACCTCCTGCTGCACGAGGATCCCCAGGACACCAAGGCCAGCCCCCCGCTGGTGGTGCTGGAACTGTGGCAGCGAGACCGGCAGGTGCGGTGCAGTCCTGGCTGGGCTGGGGCTTCACTTAGGGGGAGTGTCCGGGAGGTGCCCAGGGAGAGCTCCAGGGAAACCCAGGTGTAGCTAGCGGTCACTCTGCTCCGGCCTGGCCTCCGTGCTCTGTGGACCTCCCCCGCAGGGAAAGGAGATCCTGTGGGGACGGAGCATGTGGGCCCCGGTGGTCTGGCTGGACCTCCAGAACTGGATCCTGCCACCGCTAAGGTGGCACCCCCTCGTAAAAGAGCTGGGGGAGGAAGAGGGTGAGATCTTGGCATCGTGCGAGCTGATCCTCGAGACGGAGGTACGGGAGCCAGGGCCTGGCTGTCCCTCCCCAGCCCCTCCCAAGCAGCCCGCCCCTCCCCGGCTGCCCCTGGGCTCCAGCCCCCGGGGCCTCCCAGCGGAGCCGTCCAAGGCCTCATTCCCCTTGCTTGCGCTCCTCTGCCTTCCAGAAGCTGAAAGAGAAGCACCTGCCCATCTTGAGCGTTCCCTGGAAGGACGGGATCTACTCGCTGCCCAGGAGCATCCAGCCCACTCTGAAGATGGTGGCCATCGAGGTGCGTGTGGGCAGGAGGGGCGGCGGGCAGGCGCCACCTGTCCCCTCTCTCTGCTGGGCCTTCCTGACGCCCCCGGCCAGCGCTTGGACCCCGGGAAGATGTGCTCTGGGGGAGGGAGGGGGCAGACGAGGAGCAAGGCTGGGCGCAGACAGTGCTTCCTAAATCCTTCTCCTGCAAGCCTCTGCGGTGGGAGCAGGCAAGGGGCTGTGACATCTGCGTCACATTTGAGCCCCCAGAGAAGGAAAGCAAGGCTCTGAGCCAAGATATTCCGCACGCAGCGATCGGGCCAAAATTTAGGCTCCACATGCCAGGACGTTCCTTTTGAGAGTGGCACGGAGGTCCCTCCTGGGAACCTATAGGCCCTGTCACAAATTCGCCCAGGGCAAAGCATGGTCAGGCCCTCCAGGGCCTGGAGGCGGCTCCTCCCAGATGAGGGGACCTGGCCGGGCCCCGCATGGGCCCAAGGAAGCTCCTGTGAGGAAGGGCGGGGACGTTTCCTGAGTACCTGTGTCAGTGGAGAAACTGAGGGACGCCAGGTCCCTGACAGGCCACGGAGGTCTCTGGGACGCGGCCGGCAGTGAGCTGGATGCCGGAGGGCCTGAGAGCGCTGGGCACGCCCTCTTCTCCTGTGGCCCTAGACACGCGTGAGAGGCAGATATGGTGGCAGCACTGGGCCCTCCCCCCGGGCGTCCAGGCCTTGAGGCCAAGCGGCCCTCCCAGGACAGGGGGCCGCCCCTCCCTCGGGCCAGGACCCCTCACCCAGGCGCTGCCCAACTTCTTGGTGGGTCCTGGCAGATCCTGGCCTGGGGCCTGCGGAACATGAGTAAGGTGCGCTACCCCCAGCTCCTGGTGGAGTGTGGGGAAGAGACCCTGCAGACAGACCCCATCAAGGACTTCCAGAACAACCCCAATTTCCCCCAGACTGTCCTTTTCTTCACGGTGGTAAGAGGCACAGCCTGGGGTGGGGGCGGGGGCGGCGTGGCCACCTCTCTCAGGCTCACGCTCCCCCTCCTGGGCCCGCAGCTCATGCCGACCGAGGAGGCCTACGCGCTGCCCCTCGTGCTGAAGGTGGTGGACAACCGGGACTTTGGCCAGCAGACCGTGGTGGGGCGGGCCAACATCGACTTCCTCCAGCCCTATTTGTGCGACCCCTGGTCTCAGGACTACACCCGCGTCCTTCTTCCACGTACGCGAGGTCCTTGCGGGGGGTCCTGTCCGGAGCCTCTCCCCTCCTGAGCTTCCTGACTGTGTCTCTCCACACAGCGCTGTCCCTGAAGCAGCAGCAGCAGGACGTGAGTGGGGCCTCGGCCACCTTGTCGCTATCACTTACAAACTAGCCTGCCCCTGAGAGGGGCGTGTCCGGCCGCCGCCCTGGGCCACGGGGTGCAGGCCTCGCTGAGCGCCAGGGCGGCGGTCCCCGGCCTGGCCAACTGGCTCAGACCCGGCCACGAGGAATCCCAGCAGGGCTGCAGGGGAGGCCCAGGAATGGGAGATTTGTTCAAACACTCCACGCTCCCAATCCCCACCACCAGGGGATTCCAGCGTGTCTTCAAGCTTCCCGCCACTGCTCGAGGGCAGCCTTGCTGGGGCCTGGACACCATGAAAGCAGAATCTGATGTCACTGGTGGGGTGGGGGGGAGCGGCTGCCTTTCTGAGTTCAGTCTGTTGCCACGGGCAACGGAGACTAAGAACCACGCCTGTCCTCTTTCTGAATTGAAAGGCCTATGCGAAGTGCGGTGGGCAGGGGAGCCAGGGATGTGGGCCCGGCCCCAGGCCTGCCTTCCGGGGTCAGCGGAGCTCGGGCTCCTGGCCTTACCTTGCTATAATCTTGCTCTTAGCTCCTGGGGCATCTCTACAAAAAGTTCTGGTTCAAGTCCAGCAAAGCGGAGGTGAGGCAGGCTCAGCCACAGGGTACAAGGGGAACCCCAGTGTGTTCAGGGAGGGGGGCTGCCCGCCCAGGCCAGCATGGTCCCCTTCCCCACCAGGACGAATACGAGCACGAGGTGGACTGGTGGAGCAAACTGTTCTGGGTGACAGGCAATGACCGCAAGTCCCTGCACTACAAGTACAAAGACTACCACACCCTAAAGGTTTGGGGTCCTAGGAAGGTGAGGTGGGATAAAGCCCTCCACTGCGGGGCCGCAGGCCTAGCCCTGGCTCCCTCGGGGACCACCACGTGGGGGGTATCCCCATTCCCCCCAGACTCCTCAGTGCTGCCCCGGGGGCCAGTGACGGGCGGGCACCTTGGAAAAGGCCTGGGGACAGGCAGCCCCTCCGCCCTGGTCCTGGGCACGGTCCCCACGCACCCGCAGGTTTACGACTGCGAGCTGGAGGCCGTCCCAGCCTTCCAGGGCCTGCAGGACTTCTGCCAGACCTTCAAACTCTACGAGGAGCAGCCCAAGGCGGACAGCCCTGTGGTGGGGGAGTTCAAGGTGAGCGTCCACCCGCCTAGCTCGTCTCCTTGTGCCCGGCGCTCCCCAGACTAACGAGAGCCCGGCTCCGGCTCCGTGCTCCTGGAGGCTGCGGTAGGGAAGGCCTGAAAAGCGATTGGGAGTGGAGAGCAGCGGCCAGCCTACCCAGGAGCCAGGGAGGCCTCCCTCAAATCGGAAGGCAGAGGCCTCTGTACTCCCAGCTCCGGCCTCCGCAGCCTCAGAGAACAAGTCCAAACTTGAAGGGATGGTTGGAGACAGAATGCGCGCTCCTGTCAGTGGACTCGGGACCTTACCTAAGGGCCGTGGTTCCTCGGCCCAGCGCCCTCCTAGACAGCGGGTCTCGGTGGTGCCTGCCTCCACCGTCCCCAGGGCCTCCGTCCCTGCCACCTTTACCTCGACCCCCTGCCTGCTGAGCTTGGGCCGAAAGCCCTCTCGAGGGGCTTCAGGGATGGGGCCGGCACCGCCAGGCCGGGCCTGACACCTTCCCTCCCCCCAGGGCCTCTTCCGAGTCTACCCCTTTCCTGAGAACCCGGAAGCCCCCAAGCCCCCACGCCAGTTCTTGGCTTTGCCTGAGCGGGAGGACTTCCCCCAGCTGTGCTTGGTGCGGGTGTACCTGGTGCGGGCCATGAACCTGCAGCCCCAGGACTACAACGGCCTGGTAAAGTGCAGCCCCAGCCAGCTCCCGCCCCCAGGCGGCCAGCTCCCCGTCCCTAACCACCGTTCCTACCCGCCCTTGCTTCCATCTGACCCCAGTGCGACCCTTATGTGATCCTGAAACTGGGGCAGACAGAGCTGAGCACCCGGGACAAGTACCAGCCCAACACTCTGGACCCCATCTTCGGCGAGTGAGCAGCCCCCACGCAGCAACCCGCTTCCCCACCCTCTCCACGCAGGCAGCTCCGAGCGCCCTCCACGCCCTCCAGCCTCTGGCGGCCCTGCCACCGCGCCCCTCACCCCCCACGCACCCACCACCCACCGACAGCTGAAGACGCGTGGGCGGGCCAGCGTTGCCTCTCAGTGCTGGGGCAGGGCGCAGGCCTCCTGCCTGCCATCTGCAGGGACTTTGAGCAGCGCCAGGGTGCGGCCATGGATGGGGGCGGGAGGGAGTGTGTGGACCCCCGCCCTGCAGCCTCCACGCCTGCGCCTCTAGGATGTTTGAGCTCACCTGCAACATCCCTCTGGAGAAGGACCTGCACATCCAGCTGTACGACTTTGACCTGTTCTCACCCGACGATGAGATTGGAGCCACCGTCATAGACCTGGAGAACCGACTGCTGTCTGGCTTCGGGGCTCGCTGTGGGCTCTCCAAATCCTACTGCCAGTGAGAACCGGCTGACCCGGGGCAAGCGGGGGCGGAGTGAGCCCACAGCGCCCTCCACGCAAGCTCCCTCCCCAGGCAGCTTGCAGCTCAGAGAGCAGGACGCGAGTGGGGAGGAGTGGAGCTCGGGATGCACAGCTCCCCTGCCCCTGATCGCACGCCCACAGGTCAGGGCCCTTCAGATGGCGGGACCAGCTGCCTCCCAGCTACCTCCTAGAACGCTATGCCAAGAGGAAAGGGCTGTCTCCACCCGTGTTCAACCCCTCGGAAGACACTGTGTTTTACAATGGGAAAAACATCCATCTGCAGAGGTTTGGTGAGACGCTCAGGCCTGCGGGGCGGGAGCTGGGGGCAGCCCACACCTTCCCCGCTCCTCCTGACAAGGCAGCCCTGCCCACTACCCAGGCTGGGCCGGGGGTGCCTAGGAGATGAGCAGGCTGCTGACCTGTGACCCCTCTCGGCCCAGAGGCCAAGCCCCCGACTGTCCCGGGGTTGGGAGCCAAGAAGGAGCGCCTCGCGCTGTACGTCCTGCACACCCAGGGGCTGGTCCCCGAGCACGTGGAGACCCGCACGCTGTACAGCAAGAGCCAGCCAGGCATCGACCAGGTGGGAAGCTGCAGCGGCCACTCCCGCCTCCCATCCCCTCCCCCCAGGACAGGGCCGTGCGGGGAAGGCCAGGCCAGGCACTCAGGCGAGCACAGCACAGAAGACAAGCATGTTTTGCACGTGGGGATAAGCACCAAATGCAGTGATACAACTTAGAGAACCTCGGAGCTAGAGAAGACATCTGCTAGCAGTGGAGGCCACATCAGGTGTGGGAGGCCAGGGCCCCACCAGGCCACAGCCCCACTGCCGAGTGTCTCCAGAGGGGTGTGGGGGCACCTCGGATCCCAGAGGTGCAGACAGTACTACCCACGTTCTGGTTGTCAATTGCGGGCTGGTTTCTCCATGGCAAGGAACCCCAAACAGAGGAACAAAGATCCCCAAGGGAACCCTAATTATCTTTCCCTCTCCAGGCACCAAAACTGCTCATCTGCTTCTCTAAATCTCACACTGATGCTACATTCTAGATAAAAAGTCCTCTGCAAGTGGGGCATGGTGGCACATGCCTAGAATCCCAGGACTTGGGAGGCTGAGACAGGAGGAGCATAGGTTCAAGACCAACCTCAGCAATTTAGTGAGTCTCTCAGCAGCCTAGCAAGACCCTGTTTCAAAACAAAAAATAAAAAGGGCTGGGAGGTAGAGTGCTTCTGGGTTCCATCTCTAGTAGCAACACGCGCACGCGCACACACACACACGCACGCACACACACGCACAATCCTCTGCTGAGCATGTTTGTTTATTTATTTTTGTGGTACTGGGAATGAAACCCAGGGGTGTTCTAACTCTGAGCTACACCTCCAGTCCTATTTTATTATTTTATCTTGAAACAGGGTCTCACTAAGTTGTAGAGGGCCTCACTAAGTTGCTGAGGCCAGCTGTGAACTTGTGATCCTCTTGCTTCAGCCTCCGAAGTACTGGAATTACAAGTGTGTGCTATCACACCAGGCTCTGAGCATGTTTTTTTTGGTATGTATTTATTTATTTATTTAGTGGCACTGGGGATTGAAGCCAGGGACATCCTATCTCTGAGCTTATACCCCCCAGCCCGATTTTATTTCTTATTTTGAAACAGGGTCTTGCTAGGTTGATGAGAGTCTCACTACTTGCTGAGACTGTCCTCCAACCTGCAATCCTCCTGTCTCAGCCTGGCAAGTACTAGGATTACAGGTGTACACCACCACGCCTGGTTTCTGCATGCTTATTTTTATTTATTTATTTTGTGGTATTGGGGATTAAACTCAGGGGCATTCTACCTCCGAGCTATACCTCCAGCCCTATTTTTTATTCTTTATTTTGAAACAGGGTCTCACTAAGTTGCGGAGTGCCTCACTAGGTAGCTGAGGCTGGCCAGGAACCCGGATCCTCCAGTCTCAGCCTCCCAAATGCTGGGATTACAAGCGTGCGCCACCACGCCCAGCTTGCATGTTTAAATAACTATTCTCATTAAACCTGTTTTCTCAACTGGGTCAATGTCCAAAGAAAAAAAAGTAGGTCAGATAGTTTGAAAGAACAGATTTATCTGCTCCCCCGGCCAGCAGTGCTGCCTGTACTTTTTCTCCTGTCATTTTCCTCCCATCTTGCTCCTCTGGCCTCTGAACTCTGTGGCTAGCTCCGTGTCCTTCGGCTGTGGCCACCCAACATCAAATGGACTATCCAGTTTCCACGCTGCCTCATATGGGAAGGCACCCCGCTCGGGACCCTCTCAACTGGCCGTAGCAGCCCGCCAGTGGCTTTAGCCGTCCCCCGCCCTGACTCCAGCCCTTATGAAACCAGTGGCCAGGGCCCTCACACCCCACTCACTTGCACGACTTTCCAAGAAAAAAAAAAAAAAAGAGCTGCTACCCCCGAGAGACTTCTGTGCTCCAGCCCTCAGTGGCGGGGACACAGCCACACCAGAGCCAAGATCAGACGCCAGCAGCTGCCAACCAGGGAACCGTTCCCACTCTAGGGAAAATTGCAGATGTGGGTGGACATCTTCCCCAAGAACCTGGGAGCCCCTGGCCCGGCAGTCAACATCAGCCCCAGGAAGCCCAAACGGTGAGTGGCAGCCTGTTTCAGTTCGGCCCCACGGGGTCCAAAACCAGTGTCCCCCAGCGCGGAGTGGCAGGAATTCTCCTCTCCCGGGAGGACAGGAAGCTCTGCCGGAGCTTTCTACCTGAGTTCCCCAAGCCCCCGCCCCCCAAGGCTGCCACGGGGGAGCCCTTTCTCAGCAAAGCCTCAGAGCGCAGTGGCTGCAGGTACGAGCTGCGCTGCATCGTCTGGAAGACAGCCCACGTGGACCTGGTGCAGGAGACTTTGAGTAGAGAGAAGATGAGCGACATCTACGTCAAAGGGTGAGGGGGAAGGCGGGGCCCCTCCGTGCCCAGTGCGGCCATCCTGCCTCCTGATCCTGAGGGGGACAGCTCCCACTGCCACCTGCGCCTGGTGGGGACGGGGGCCGTCCTCACGAGCCCCGGGTGAAAGGCCTCTGGCGCCAGGTGGCTCTTCGGGCTAGAGAAGGACATGCAGAAGACAGATATCCACTACCATTCCCTGACGGGAGAGGCCAACTTCAACTGGCGCTTCATCTTTACCCTGGACTACCTGGCGGCAGAGGGCGTGTGCGTCCAGAGCCAGAAGGTAACGGCCTGGGTCCAGGAGCCCCTCCTCCCGGGCCCCCAGAGACCCGCAAGTTGTGTCCCTGGGCAGAACCCTCTTCTTGCTGGCCCATCGCTGCCGCTGGGTGACGGGTCACGGGGTCATGCTCTCCTGTCGCCTTCCAGGACTACATATGGAGCCTGGACCCCACATCAATGAAGTTCCCGGCCCGGCTCATCGTTCAGATCTGGGACAATGACATCTTCTCCAGCGACGACTTCCTGGGTGAGGGCCTGGCCGGGTGGCGGCCTTGGGGCTGGCGCCTTCTCGCTCACGCCTTTCTCCGCTCAGGGGTCCTGGAGCTGGACTTGTCCGACATGCCCCTCCCGGCCCGGAGCGCCAATCAGTGCTCGCTCAAGATGCTGGAGGCCGACCCCAAGTGGCCCCACCACCACCAGCACCAGCACTGCTCCCTCTTTAAGAAGAAGACGGCCACCGGCTGGTGGCCTTGCCAGGTCCAGGATGGTGACAAGTGGCGCCTGTCGGTAGGAGCTGGGGACGGTGTCTGTTGATAGGGCGGCCGTGCCGACGTCCTTAGCTAGAGGACACGGGAAGCGGTTCCGAGACGCCCTGCTCTTCTGTCTGACCTCAGCCTGCACACCCGGGGTGTTCCTAGGGCAAAGTGAAGTTGACCCTGGAGATCCTGACAGAGAAGGAAGCCGCCATCAAGCCAGCCGGGCGAGGCCAGTCGGAGCCCAACCAGTACCCCACGCTCCACCCCCCGCTGTAAGGGTCTGTCTGTCTTAGTTTCTATCGG
>PVLC010049120.1:0-10413 GCA_004027655.1 Graphiurus murinus | reverse complement strand
TAAACATAGATACAGACACATCAGTCTGATAGTTTGGCTTCCATTCTTTTGGGTAGATACCCAGAAGTGGTATTGCTGGATCATATGGTTAGGTTCATTCCCATTCGTCAAAGGATCCTCCATACTGTTTATCAAAGTGGTTGCACTAATTTGAAATTCCACCAACAATGTATTAGAGTTCCCACTTCTCCACACCCTCATAAAATAACATAACATAACATAACATAACATAAAATAATATCAATCACATTAATAAAATAAAATAGGAAAATTATAATGCTGTTTAGTATATTTAAAATAGACATTTGGTAATGATTACTACCAGTTCATAATTTTAAAATCCACCTCAGCTAACTGGAAATAAAAGTAAACATTCTCAGGTGTATAAAACTTACACAAAGCATTTTATTTTATTCACAACATAATATTTTATCGAGATGAGAAATATAAGGAACTTTTTCCTGAGATCAGAAATAAAACTATGGTCCATTATAACTGACTCAGTTTAATGGTGTACTAGAAATTCATAGCTGTTAGATAAGTCCAACCCCACTCCAGGCAAAAAGAAAAAAAAAGGCATAAAATGGGAAAATAAAAAAATTAATTGTTATTGTTCAAATATAACAAAAGTATTTATATTGAAAAATTCCAAAATATTTACAAATAAGACCTAATAATTAATAAACTAGGAAGTTTTCTGAATGGACAAATATATACAACCAACTGTATTATTCTTAATATAGAAACAATTAAAGATTTTCAAAGAAATGTGTTTATAAAAGTATCAAAAGTTAAAAGTTGAGAATATCTAAAAACATGAAAGATCTCAAGTTAAAACACATATGAGAAACAAAATAAGATCTGAACTAATGAAGAATTATATCAAGATTATGGATTGTAAAACTCAATATTCAGATTAATTCTATCAAAATTGATCTCCATAGCTATACATCACTTATTAAAGTCTAAGCTTTTTTCATAAAAGTTAACAAGATGATTCAATAATTTATCTGCAAATAAATAAAAATGAGAGTCAAAAAGTTCTCGAACAACAAAGGTACAGTATTTATATTACCAATAGCCAAACTTATTTTTTCATCTACTATAATTTAAAAGCTGTAAATTATGATATGAGAATATAATGCACCAAAAAGCATATTAAAAAAGAAAAAAATAATAAAATAAGAGATGTATATTAGCATAGGAATATACAAGTGACTATAGCAGCAACAGAATAGTATGTTCAGATTGAGATCAACCGTACTTGTGAGCCGGGCGTGGTGGCGCAGGCTTGTAATCCCAGCATTTGGGAGGCTGAGACCAGAGGATCCGGGTTCGTGGCCAGCCTCAGCTACCTAGTGAGGCACTCCGCAACTTAGTGAGACTCGGTTTCAAAATAAAGAATAAAAAATAGGGCTGGGGGTATAGCTCGGAGGTAGAATGCCCCTGAGTTCAATCCCCGGTACCGCAAAAACAAAACAAAACAAACAAACAAACAAAAAAACAGTACTTGTGAACAAGTGATTTATCATTATTATCATTAAAACATGCTATGTAGTGCCAAAACAATAGACTTTCTGATTAATACTGTTTAATAAATAGAAAATTTATGCGAATAACTGAACTTCGATATCTACCTCAAAACACATACAAAATCAGTTCCAGAAGGATCCCATATCTGAATGAGAAAGATGAACAGCTTCTCAGAGAGCACTGGTTCACTGAGCCCGTTCCCTGATGAGGGCAAACCAGACTTCAGTTGCAGCACATCCACGGGATCAGACTCTGATCATCATTCCAACCACGCTTCCCTCCATCCACAACTTGTAAATAAATTACTACCCCATTAATTACTTCTGGAAGTTTTTTATTTTCTTAAAACTGAAAGTGTGTGCTCTGAGAAAGACCACATTAAGAGAATGAAAAGACTGAGACACAGATTGGGGGAAAAACTATTTGCAAAACAAATTGATAAAGGACCTTAATCCAAAATATATGACATTCTCCTGAAACTAAACTGTAAGATAACAATCTAATTTTTAAATTCAACAAGGGATCTGAAGGTCATAGAATGAAGATTAAGGGCATAAAAGCACACGGGGAAAGAAAGACATGCAACATAGCTTTTTCTTACACAACACATACAACCCACCTGATCTGAAGAGGTTACATCCTCACAAAAGCCTTCACTCAAGTGTTCACATGTTTATAGTAGCCAAATAATGTTCCACAATTGCCAAAAGTGATGGAAACAAGCAGGATGTATTTGAATAGGTGAGTATATGAGAAGGATATGGTCCATCCATATTAGCAGACACTACGGAGCAATTAAAAATAATGAGCTTTCAAGCACTTACAAAGATATTGATAAATCTTCAATACACTTTCCTAATTGAAACAATCCAGCCATAGAACACTGGATCTTAAAAGACTGGATCAGAGACTTAAATGTTAAATTCGAAGACAAACAAAAAGACCTTTTTGAGCATAACATAGAAAAAAACCTAGAAGGCCTTGGATATTGTAATGACTTTATAGATGTATCATATGCATGATTCATGACAGAAAGAGTGCATAAACTTTGTTAAAATTTTTAAAAAGAGAATGAGAAGACAAACCACAGTCTGTGACAAAGTATTTATAAAAGATACACTTGATAAATGACTATTATTAAACATAAACTGAGAACTCTTAAAACTCAATAATAGCAAAACAAACAATCCAAAAAGCAGCCAAAGACTTTAACAGACACATCTCCAAAAGAAGATATAAAGCTGACAAAATCTGAAAAGATGTTCCTGTCATATGTTATCAGAAAAATGCAAATTAATGCAATAATGATATGCTACTACATTTCTACTAAAAGAGTCAAAATATGAGATACTGATAACATCAAATATGAGCAAAGGATGTGTAGCAACAGAAACTCTCATTCTTTGCTAGATGGAAGGCAAATAACATAGCCACTTCATAAGATAGTTTGAGTTTCTTTTTTTTCTCTTTTTTTGCAGTACTAAGGATTGAACCAGGGACATTCTACCTCTGAGCTACACCCCCAGTCCTATTTTTTATTCTTTATTTTGAAACCACATCTCACTAAATTGCAGAAAGCCTCACTAAGTACTCGAAGCTGGTCAGGAATCCCGATCTTCTCGTCACAGCCTGCTAAGTACTGGAATTAAAAGCGTTCTCCACCATGCCTGGCTATAATTTGAGTTTCTTATAAAAATAAAAATACACACACCATGTGATCCAGAAGTTATGCCCTTTGGTGTTCATCCAAAGGAATTTAAAGTTTTTGTTCACACAAAAGTCTGCATGAGGATGTTAATAATAGCTTTACTCACAACTACCAAAACCCAGAGGCAATAGAGATGTCCTATCATAGGTGAAAGGATAAACTGTGTCATATCCAAACAAAGGAATATTATTCAATACAAAAAAGAAATGAGTTATTAGGTCATGAGAAGACTTGAAGGAACCTTACATGCATATTACCAAGTAAAAGATGCCAATATGAATAGGCTCCATCAGGATTACAACTATACGACAGTCAGAAAAAGGCAAAACTTTGGGGACAGTACAAAATCTAGCAGTCACCACAGGTTGAGGAAGAGGGAAAGGGATCCTTAAGCAGTGCACAGGGGATTTTCAGAGCAGTGAACATTTCTGTATGATACTATAATGATAACACATGACATTATACATTTGTCCAAATCTATAGAATGTGCAACACCAAGAGTGAGCTCTAATGTAAGCTGTAGACTTTGAGTGGTTACGACATGTCAACACAGGCTTCATTGTAAGAAATAAACAGACCACTCAAGGAGGAGAGAGTTGATATTTATGTATGGGAAAGAAATATGTGGAAAAATTATGTGCCATCCTCTTTATTTTGTTGTGAACATAACACTGCTCTTAAAAAAAAAAAAAAAGAAAAAAACAATTTAAAGTCAGATGTGGTGATACAAACTGGTAATCCCAGTATCATACTATGATACAACAAGAATCACAAAGACACTCTGTGGTCTTCTTTTCCAAAACTGATAATTACAGTCTAGTCATGACAAAAAGAATACAGATAAATCCCAAATAAGTGGTATTCTAAAGAAATACCTGGCCATTTCTCAAAATTATCACCATCAGAAAAAGCAATAAATTCCACCAAGAGAAAAACTTGGTTTGCAATATATGAGTGCTCTCTGTACTGCTTTTGCAACTTTTCTATAAATCTAAAATTATTGTAAACCTAATTTTTTTTTAAGAAAAGTGAATGCCATCCATGAAAAACAGTTTTAATGGATGGAAGAGGTGAACCACAGGACACTATTTTAGAATGTTGACACCAAAATATTAAAAATAATTTCTTATTTATTGAATCATGATATTCTATGTTCTTTTAATTCTAGATAACCAAACTCAACTTAAACTGAAGCAATAAAATAAATTTCATTTGCTAAAATACCGAAAATATCAGAGATACCTGCTATCATCATAAACGAATAGAACTAGAAATTTAAAAATTTATATGTATGTCTCTGCAGTTCGCTGATTTACTCTTATTGGCTTTATTCTCAACAAGCTTCACTTCATGATGAAAGGTGTTTAAATTTTTCTAGCTTAGCAGCATTTCTAAAAAATGTACCTACCCCTTCCTAGTAGCTCAAAAAAGTAAAAATAAAGAAAAAGAAAAGAAAACAATCCAAGATTTAGTCTTACTAGTCCAACTAACTGGATCATCACTTGCTATGATGTTAAAGCCCACCTGGAATGATTTTGAACTGGACAACACAGTCATCTCCACTTAAACCATGTAGATGAGAACAGGGTGATAACTCAAGGTAAAATGAACTTTGGTGATTGATTGAATGGATTCTATTTTTTTGTTGTTTTTTTTAAGTAATTCAAAGCCAGGCATAGTGGTATGAACCTGTAATCCCAGTACTTGGGAGCCTGGGACAAGAGGATCACAGTTTCAAGGACAGTCTAAGCAAGTCAGTCTAAGCAAGTAATGAGACTCTCATCAACATAGCAAGACCATGTTTCAAAATAAAAAAAATAAAATAGGGCTAGGAGTGTAGCTCAGAGGTAGAATGCCCCTGGGTTCAATCCTCAGTACCACATGCATACACACAAAAAGTATTTAAACTTTCTTAGCTTGGCTACTGAGTATGTGTGTATATATATGTAAATAGAAAAAGTAAATAAATGTAAAAATAGAAACATGAGCAAGCTTTATTTGAGGGTTTTGTTTTGTTTTGTTTTTATGGCCCTGGCGATAGAATTCAGACTGATATACAGTTGGCAAGTGGTACCACTGAGCTATATTCCCAGGCCTAGAAGCAAGAGTAATTCTGAGGTAAGAATAGGATAGCATACTCAGTTTTGAACAATTTGTTTTTATTGTTATCATTTCTTAATTTATTTAGGTACTAGGGATTGAACCCAGGGGCATTCCACCTCTGAGCTATACCCAAGTCCTTTTTTTTAGCTTTGTTTTGTTTTGTAACGGGGTCTTACTAGGTTGCTGAAAGTCTCACTAAGCTGCTAAGTCTGGTTTTGAACCTGTGATCCTTCTGCCTCAGCCTCCAAAGTACTAGAATTACAGAGATATACCATCAAGTCTGGCTCAGTTTTGAACAATCTGACTTTCAGATGTGTTAGGGAAATCAGTTGGGAATATCTGAAGCAAAAACAGGTAGAGAGAATAATGGGGAAAATTTGGAAAAGTAGAACTTTTTGTTTATATGTTTTAATTTTGTATATGGCTTAGAGTTTCATATCAATTTAATTTCTATTTTGTGATCTGCTTTCTTTGGTTAAAGTAGACCTGATGGCTATGTAACTCACTGCTTTAAATGATAGGAGTGATTCTGTATTTTGTTTTTCTTAGAGTTTAATTAATAAGTAAATGATTGGGTGCTTTAATAAAGATTTAAATAATAGCTAATATCACTCTATATTCTATTTTTAAAAATTCTAATAGCAAAATAAGGTCTGATGTGTAAAATGTGTATGAACTTAATAATCTGTTTTTAGGTTGGTATAAGCTTTATAAAGTGTGACTGTTCCTTCTCCTCTGTTGCCCAAATGACTTTCTCTTCCCTTTGATCAAGGAAGACTCCCACAGTCACAAGAAAAATAAATTTAAAAAAGCTATGAATACAAAATTTCCAAAAAAAAATTGTTTGACCCTAAATAAAAGTAGCAAAGATGTCTGTGTTCAGTCAAGCCTCGTAAAGTTTCTTTAACACAACTGAACAGCCATCTATTTTTATATTCTCTGTAAACAGGACATAAAATGGCATAATAGCTCAATGAGTCCCTGCCATATATGTACTGGTTAAAGCAGTAGTCCGTTATAGTTGGGTTCTTTGAGTGAAAGTAACAGAGTGACTCAGGCTAAACAAAATGAAATATCGACGTGAATGGGAAGGCTCCAGGCTCAGTTACAAAATCAAAGATATTGTTACGGATTGAACTGTGTTTCTCTGCTGACGTCTTAGCCCATAGTTTCCTAAAATGTGACCGCATTTGAAAATCGGGTCTTTAAAAAGGAAATGAAGCTTAAATGAGATCATATGTTTCCACATTAATCTAATTTGACTAGTGTTCTTCCTTATAAAAGAATATAGGATACAGGTGCACACAGGGGAAGATCATGTGACTATACAGGGAGAAATCACCACCCACTAGGCAGAGAGAGGCCTCAGAAGAAACCCACCGTTCTGACCCCTTGATCTTACAGTTCAAGCTTCAGGAACTGGGAGAAACTGAGTATCTACTATTTAAGAATCCATTTGTTGTGTTTTGTATGGCAGTCCTAATGAACTAAGCCTCCATTACTAAATATTAAACAGCCAAGTCTTAGAAAGGATGAGAATAAGGTTATATCCAGGAATAATTGTAAAACTAAAAATGAATAGTTTTTTTTTTTTTTTTCAGAATTGTTGTACTTGCATTGAAAAAGTATGAATTCAATCCATCCTAACACAAATTCAATTGAAGGTCAAAATTCTAGGGGGAAAAAAATGCTTATTGGCCAAGCTTGAGTAACATGCCTACCTATTGGCCAGAAGAAAACACATTATCTTGACTGAAAAATATGCTACCACAGCATGAAATAAGAAAGAAAAAAGAGCTGAATAATGTGATCAATATTTTTTCTACTACACTTATTACCACCTTCTAGAGTGTCACTCACAAAAGAGAAAGATCAAGTATAGAGTTCCAAAGTCCACAGGACAGGGAAATTCCTGGCATATTATACATTGGATAGAAACTCTGCATACTTGGAGAGTGTTGGATGAGAGCTGGGCGTGGTAGGTCACACCTGTAATCTCCATACTTGGGAGGCTGAGACAGGAGGATCACAGGTTCTCAAATAGCCTCAGCAACTTAGCAAGGCCTTTATCAACTTAGTAAGATGCTGTTTCAAAGTAAAAAATAAAATATGGCTGGGTATAGCTCAGAGGTGGAACACCCTGGGATTCAATACTCAGTACCACACCAAAAAAAAAAATTAATAACAGTAATAATAATAAATAAATAAATAAATAGTAATGAGTGAGTGGAGAATGAGTTCAGAGAAAGGGAGAGAGTGACAAAGAAAGGGAAGGAGTGCACGTATATTTTAGAAAGTCTCAGAGGCTAGGCATGGTGGCACATGCTTGTAATCCCACTACTTGAGAGGCTGAGACAGGAGGATCACAGGTTTGAGGACAGCCTCAGCACGTAGTGAGACTCTCATCAACTTAGTGTGACCCTGTTTCAAAATAAGAAATAAAATCGGGCTGGGGATATAGCTTGAAGGTTGAATGCCTCTGGGTTCAATTCCTAGTACCACACAGACACAGACAAACACACACACACACACACACACACACACACACACACACACACACAGAATGAAAAAAATGAAAGAAGGAAGGAAAGAAATTTAATTTTTCTGTTTTTTTTTTCAGTACTGGGGATTGAACCCAGGGGCATTCTACTTCTGAGCTACACCCCCAGCCCTGTTTTCATTCTTTATTTTGAAACAGGGTCTCACTAAGTTGCAGAGGGCCTCACTAAGTAGCTGAGGCTGCCCTCAAACCTGCTATCCTCCTGTTTCAGCCTCCCAAGTACTGGGATTACAAGTGTGCACCACCATGCCTGGCCAGATTTAATTCTTATTGCAATGTGAAGCCATCACAGATTCATTCAGGGAAGCTAAAGAATATGTTTTATGCTTTCAAAGTGATAAGTTTATTATATTAGCCATGTACCACGGAAGATGTACAGCAATAACTGAGGTCAGATGCCTAGCCGGGAAGATTATTGGAGAAGAGGGAAATGCTGCATTTGCCAAAGCAGAAGGAGATGAGATGATGGAATGTGGTTAGATTCAGGATACATTATATACGAAAAGCTAAGAGAACTTGCTGATTAATTGAGTATCAAGGGGAGGAAAAAGGTTCCACAAGTCTTAGATTTTTGACCTGGATAAGTAAGTGAATTCTACATCATTAACTGAGAAAGGGACCACAGGGAGATACAGTTGGAAAAGAGGGGGTATTTGATAAGAAATTAAGAGGTCAGTGTTGACTGCGTTAATTTGAAATGTCTATTCTCTAGTACAGAAAATGATCCAACTGGGTAAAAAAGAAAAATGAGTAAATAGGATGTGTTCAGAAATTAAAGTCAGTAAGACGGAGGGCTGCTGTTGACTTTGGCATTTTGTGCTGAAGACATGCTTCAGTAGAGAGAGCAAAGTCAGACCATGGAGTGGGAAAGCAGAGATGACTGAGAATTGTTCGAGCAGGTGAGATGGCATTAGATCTCGTGTGGATGGTTGAGGCTCTCGGTAGACAGGGCCAGGAGCAGCTGGGTGACAGTTCTAGGAGTGGAAGCATGCTTCGTTATAGCTCCACCTGGTTGGATGTCAGGCAGTGGAAAAATGAAGTGGAGAAAACCTGTCTGATGGTTTCTTTTCTCAGTGATGTAAGAAGTGAGCTGCATACCTATGTGTGAGGAGGGGGAAGGGAAACTTTAATGACAGGGTAAAGACAGGAAATCGCCTTTGCCTCAAGGGGAAAGTAAGTCACTAGGGAAATTCAGGAGGACTGTCAGCAGTGCTGAGTCTTCACTGGGGTGGGCATATAGGTCACTATCATTGTGAACTGCATTATGATGTGAGACTACGATGCACTAATGAAAGTAAAAAATAAAATAAAAGGTAAATGGAAAGTAAGACATCAGCACCCTTGGTGGATTTTCCCCTCTTGTTGTTCGTTCATTTATTTATCAATGTCAAATGTTCGTTGATTTCTTTAGAAGCAGGAGTTTAATATACAGAGGGATGGGTTTAATCAGGGTTGAGAGTTTTCCTGGGGAATTTCATAAAGAAAGAGGGAGATGGCCTGAAGAATAAACAATTGATGCAAAGGAGAGATTGCCATGTTGTGAGTGTGGGGCGGGTGGGTCAAACAAAAAAAATGCAAATTGACAAAACTGCTGGTAACCTCGGACAACCCAAAGAACTGTGTGCCAGGAAGAGTCTGTCTACAAAGCTGATGCTACAGGTTCCTTTCATCAGAAGTGGTCACCTGGTTGATCAGGAGGAACAACAGAAGCAGGAATATAAGTTCTTTGTATTGACTAAAACCAGGTCATGGAGAGGGTAATAGGCCTGCAGAAGTTACCAACTCCTGCTCACTTGATCCTTTTACTCCAAAACCATTAACAGCCTCCCCAGGAGACTCATGCATTGTCATGGAAAAAAATCCATCCCAAGTTCCACTCTTACCTTCCCCAAAGGGAAGATAGCAAGGTCACCTACCATTCCCTTTAATGACCATTTTAGAATCATTATCAAAGGCCAGGGTCCTAAACGGGACACCTAGGAAGGATGCTGAATTAGTCAATGTGCCTGGATTCTCAGCTCAGTGCAGTTAATTTTGTATTCTTGACTCATTCTTTTCTGGTGTTTACAAAGATTTAAGTGTGCTTCAGCCTCTTTTTCTTGTCTTTCTTGTTCTTTCCAAAGCTTCCCCTAACACTGTAATCTGTTGTTTTGAATTCATAGGTGCAACACTAACTTTCTACTAAATAAATAGTACATTTTCACTTTCAAACATGGTGGTCACTTTTTAGTTAATAGTTATTAATATTTGTCACAGGAAATTATATCTACAGATGTTGCGAGGTGACCCACAGAGACACACCAGACTCTAAAGTGCCAAGGAGGTCACTTAATTTACCGGCCGGCTGGGGCAAACAGTACTGCGAGGTACTGCCGTCTAGAGTGTTAGTTTTAGTCAGCTTTTATACCCTTTGGTTACAGAGTTGGGAGTATGGAAAAGTTAGGTTTTTATGATTATAAAAATCATTACATTGTTTGACAAACACCCGGTGTTAGTTCAGGACAGACAA
>PVLC010049119.1:0-10535 GCA_004027655.1 Graphiurus murinus | reverse complement strand
GCTTGTAATCCCAGCATTCGGGAGGCTGAGACCGGAGGATCCGGGTTCGCGGCCAGCCTCAGCTACCTAGTGAGGCACTCCGCAACTTAGTGAGACTCGGTTTCAAAATAAAGAATAAAAAACAGGGCTGGGGGTATAGCTTGGAGGTAGAATGCCCCGGAGTTCAATCCCCAGTACCGCAAAAAAAAAAAAAAAAAAAAAATTCTTTGGCTGTCTGGGGGGGTCACACCAATGACCCCTTGTCTCTGATGGAGCCTGCAAATCTGATCATCTCAGCATGGGACACACACGAAACTCCCGTCTCACAAGGGCACAGGGCGGCTTCGAGTCACCAAATGAGTCAGCAGGATGTCGCTGGGCAGTGGAGGGGGGACTCGTCTAAGAAGGAGGACGATCTCAGCCATGCACATTTGGCCAGCCAGACTGCCACTGTTATTGTTGTTGTTGGGGTTTTTGGTTTTTTTTGCGGTACTGGGGATTGAACCCAGGGCATTCTATCTCGGAGCTACACCCCCAGCCCTATATTTTATTATTTATTTTGAAATAGGGTCTCACTAAGTTGCGGAGAGCCTTACTAAGTAGCTGGGGCTGGCTATGAACCCGGATCCTCTGGTCTCAACCTCCCAAGTACTGGGATTACAAGCGTGCGCCACCACGCCCGGCCCTGCCACTGTTTTTCATGACTTGAGGGACCGAGGTCTCCCGACCTCTAAATGTTACCCGCTCCTTCTCCTTCCCTTCTTTCTCATATGGTTCATCCAGCTGCAAGGGGCCAAGGGTCACCATTCCCCAGGAGCCCTGGAAGGCCAGTTCCCGCAGGCCTAGGACCACCAGACACCGCCTAGATGCTGGAGTCCGTCCGTGAGTGGAGAGAGAAGCCTCAGCAAGTCAAGATTCAGCAAGTTGGGCGTGGTGGCGCACAGCTTGTCATCTCAGTGCTTGGGAGGCTGAGATAGGAGGATCCCAGGTTCAAAGCCAGCCTCAGCTACTTAGTGAGGCCCTCCACAACTTAGTGAGACCCTGTTTCAAAATAAAGAATAAAAATAGGACTGGGGGTGTAGCTCGGAGGTAGAATGTCCCTGGGTTTAATCCCCAGTACCACAAAAAAATAAATAAAGAATAAAAAATAGGGCTGAGGGCGTAGCTCAGAGGTAGAATGCCCTGGGTTCAATCCCTACTACCGCAAACAGACAAACAGAGAAATCATGCAATTGAAGAAATACATCACAGGAAAGAAGAAACAAACAAATTGGCAGCAGGCTCTGGGCTGTCTCGGTGGCCGACCTTGGCTTCTCAAGCGTCTTACTAAGGAAGAGGCAGCGTTTATTAGTAAGCAGGCGACTGCAGCTCCGGCCCTACCCTCACCTCCACAGAGGCACAAAGGGCACCGAATGGGGTCAAGGGCTTGGGGAGCTTAGGAAGCCTCCCCACAGCTGGCCAGAGGCTCCGACAGCCTGAAGCCGGGCGGGCGGCTCTGGCGCCCGGCCTCCACAAATCCAATTATTGACTCTACTTTCTAGGAAAGTTGTCCTCTTCGCCTGGGGAAACTTCCACACAACAGAAACAATATTCAAATGCTCTTAAGATCAAAACTGAAAAGCTGCCGGGCGTGGTGGCGCACGCTTGTAATCCCAGCATTCGGGAGGCTGAGACCGGAGGATCCAGGTTCGAGGCCAGCCTCAGCTACCTAGTGAGGCACTCCGCAACTTAGTGAGACTCGGTTTCAAAATAAAGAATAAAAAATAGGGCTGGGGGTATAGCTCGGAGGTAGAATGCCCCTGAGTTCAATCCCCAGTACCACAAAAAAAAAAAAAAAAAAAAAAAAACTGAAAAGCTAATGGGGATGAACTAGGTCCTGCAGCAGAACTGAAAAACCAGCATTTAAATTCCAGTATCAAGCTGGGCATGGGGGCACACACTTGCCATCCCAGGACTTGGGAGGCTGAGATAGGAGGATCACAGGTTCGAGGCCAGGCCAAGCAACTTAGTGAGGCTCTCAGCAATCTAGTGAGACCTTGTTTCCAACTAAGGTCTGGGGGTGTAGCTCAGAGGTAGAATGCCCCTCGGTTCAATCCCCAGGGCTACACACACACACACAACTAAACTTTGACCATAGCAATCATTATGCTTTACGTCTAATAAATTAAAATATATTTTATTTATGTATTTACTTATATGTATATTTATGTATGCATTTATTTATTTTATACAGGGGGCATTGTACCCCTGAGCTACAGCCCTTTTTATCTTGAAAAAGGGTCTCACTAAGGTGCTGAGGGTCTTGCTAAGGTGCTGAGGCTGGCCTTGAACCTGCAATTTTCCTGTCTCCACCTCCCAAGTACTGGGATAACAGATATGCACCACCAGCCTGGCTAAAAAATACTTTTAAAAAGTAAAAGTTGCCATCCTCCCAACTAAAAGGCCTTTGGAAGTGTCAGGAAGGAGACTGCCTGTCAAGTCACCAAGCCTCCTAAGAGGCCAAAGCATTGTTCCCTTTCAGACTTGGGTCCACGCCAGGGAGGTGGGGGAGGGCCCCTGTCACCTGAACCGGCCAGGGAGCAAAGCCAGCGGCTGGCTGAGAAATGACCAAATCCTGAGGACAGAGGCTGCGACCCTGGGAGTTTCGGTCCCCCAGACTCCCCCGGCTCCACGCAGAAGACAAGAGCAAGCCCAAGGGCGAAAGGCCAAAGACAACATCCATCAGGGCTGCGGGGCTGGGGGCTGGGGGCTGGGGGCTGGGGGACTGGGGTCAGCGCCAGGACAAAGGATTCCCCAGACAAAGGGAGAGAGCCAGGCGACCAGGACCGGGAGGCGAAAAGGGAAGGAAGAGGGGACAGAAGAGAGAGAGAGGGAAGGGAGGGACCAGAGGGTGGGGGAGGGGAGAGTCACCAGCAGAGACAAGCTGAAGGCCTGATGACCAAGCTGCAGCCCGCAGCCCCCCTCGGCCCCCCAGACCCAAGCTGAGCCCCCATCGGCCGCTGTGCTCCTGGTCCTCAGCCCGAAGGGGAGGGAAGTTAGAAAGAATGCTCAAAGTCAAAGTTCCCAGGATCCAGGTCCAGGGAGGGCTCCCTCCCGGAGCATTTCAAAGGACGCCAACACCCTCTGGGATTAGCAGCAGCCGGGATCATAATCACTCTTTATGAAAGATGAGGCCAGTGTAATTAGCAATACCTCCCGACAAGGACAGGCCAGGGCCACCTTAAATATTAGAGACTGTCATCCCAGCGATGACAAGAGCCAGCTGGCCCTCCACCCACACTAAGAACTGGACTCCTTCTCTGGAACACACACTCTGAAGCAACTGTTTCTGTTTTTTTTTTGGGTTTTTTTTTTTTTTTAAGGGCTCATTTTCCAACTTGAGTTCAATGAAAAGCAGTTTGCAAGCAGAAGCAGTGTCTACTCAGAAGTCTCGATTTCATTGAAAAAATAAATAAGTAAAAACTGCGTTCACAACGAAAGTCCTGAAGAAACAATGGAATCCCTACGAAGTGACCTGGAAAAAATCACTAGTTATAGCGCACTAATGAAAGAAAGAATTGCAAAATGTCGGACCATCTCCGTAAGTGCAAAAGATGAAGCAGCATCTCAGCACACACAGCATTTGGCAAAATTCAGCGTCCTTTCACGATAGGACATTCAGAAACCTCAATAGGAGCCGGGCATGGTGGCGCTGGCTTGTAATCCCAGTACTTGGGAGGCTGAGACAGGAGGATCGCAGGGTTGAGGACAGCCTCAGCAAGTAGTGAGACTCTCGTCAACCTAGCAAGACCCTGTTTCCAAATAAGAAATAAAATTGGGCTGGGGGGTGTAGCTCGAAGGTAGAATGCCCCTTGGGTTCAATCCCTAGTACCAAAAAAAAAAAAAAAAAAAATGGCCCAGGGAGTCAAGTGCCAGGAGAGAGGAGAGGCCAGATCAGCCATCTGCCTGTCCCCTACCACCCAAATGACAGACACCTCTTACAGAGGCTCTTGACTAAAATAGCAGTGCCGGGCCGCCGTGAAAACTGCTGAGCCGGACGGGTCACCTGGGGTCAGGGAGGCTTCCTGGCCAACTTGAGGTCAGATCTAGAAGGTGAACGGGAATTGGCTGGGCTGCCGGACCAGCCGGGATGCAGGAACAGGTTCTGCAGAGAAGGGAGGTGAGACTCTAGAAGCAGAGCAGAGGTGGTAATGAAGGCAGAGTCCTGCAGGAGGAGAGGACGCCTTTAAAATTATTGTTGTTAGCCAAGCGTGGTGGCGCACCCTTGTAATCCCAGCATTCGGGAGGCTGAGACCGGAGGATCCGGGTTCACGGCCAGCCTCAGTTACTTAGTGAGACACTCCGCAACTTAGTGAGACCCTGTTTCAAAATAAAGAATAAAAAATAGAAGCCGGGCGTGGTGGCGCACGCTTGTAATCCCAGCATTTGGGAGGCTGAGACCGGAGGATCCGGGTTCGCGGCCAGCCTCAGCTACCTAGTGAGGCACTCCACAACTTAGTGAGACCCGGTTTCAAAATAAATAATAATAAAATAGGGCTGGGGGTGTAGCTTGGAGGTAGAATGCCCCTGAGTTCAATCCCCAGTACCGCAAAAAAAAAAAAAAAAAAAAAATAGGGCTGCGGGTATAGCTTGGAGGTAGAATGCCCCTGAGTTCAATCTCCAGTACTGCAAAAAAAAAAAAAAAAAGAAAGAAAGAAAGACTGAAGGCGAAGCAGGGAAAGAGCTGGGGTGGGGGGAGGACAGTGGTCTGGAAAGATGGTAGGGGTGAGCGTGAGGGAGGACAGTGGGACGTAGTCCACAGGTGGACAAAGAAGAGACTGGCGGGCATGTGGAGCAGGTCCCACGGGGTGGCCAGGGTCGGCCTGGAGCACGAGGAGGGACCCCCTTCGCCAGGGGGGCCAAAAGGACAGCAGGCGCACCGTCTGGGGCCGAGGGCTTTGGCTCATAAACTGAGGGAATGGACAAAAGCCTCTCGAGCGTCTACTCGAACACAAAACAGCCTGCGCAGGGCCTGGGCCCCAGCTCTGTCGGTGTGTGGGACACCGTGCTGTGGGTGATGGGTGATTCCGTGATTTCCGTGTATTGGAGCAGCTCTCGGAAGGCAGGGGGGGCTCTGCCGGGTCATGGTGCCGGGCTGGCAGGATGGCGTGGAAAAGGGAAGCCGGGAACTGGATAGGGCAGGGATGCGTGAGCGGGCTGGAGGGGCCGGGGCTCAGCGAGCCAGGTGAGCGAGCTGGGATCTCGGAGGTGCACCAGGTCCAGACTGGGATGGCGGCCCTGGGTGAGGCCAGATTGGAGGCCCCCCCCCGGGGAGCAGAGGGCCAAGGTGCAAGGTGGTCATCATGGGAACCCAAGGCCCATGAAGCGGCAGGTCACGGGCAGGTGAGCCTGAGCCCCGTGCCCCGGTCTCAGGGGAGGCAGGGAATCTGGATGCAGAAGCAGGAGAAGATGCAATACCCACATGTCACCTGCCCCCTGAGGAATGGCGCCCAAAGTGCCCCTTCACCAGCGCCCGCTATGGGCTGCCAACCAGCAAGAGGCAGGCGGGCTTTACACGACCGCCTCGTCGGATCCCAGCCTTACCACACGGATGGGAAAGGCCCGGCTCGCCGGCTAAGAGCTTTCCCAAGATCACCGAGGCGGAGACGTCACGGAGACAGGCTTCTTTCAAACACCCCCACTCCTCTGCCCCACCACGTCCACAGAGAGACAGGGTAGATGGCATTATCTACGCCCCAGCGGTCACTTAGTGCCACACAAGAGTTCCCTAATTGCGCCTTGCACGACTTCCAACCAGGAGGGGTCGGCCCGCCAGCCGCCCGGTAATGAGCACCAGGCCGGTCACCGTATTGGCAGGATGGAAGGAAAGGGCTAATTACCCAGAGCCCATTAAGGAGAACCCAGAGTGTGATGTGCTAATCAGTCCAGCTCAGACTTATCAAAATATCCCCAAGTTTATATTTTGAACGGGGCTGGCTCGGTCATCAACACAACGGGAAAAATCCCTTCCTTCCCACACGTCCCAACAAAGGGGCCGGTGTCTTCGTGGCAGGGACACTGGGGTAGCATCCTACGGAGAACAGCAGCTGTGCCGGACGTGGTGGTGCACGCTTGTAATCCCAGCATTCGGGAGGCTGAGACCGGAGGATCTGGGTTCGCAGCCAGTCTCAGCTACCTAGTGAGGCACTCCGAAACTTAGTGAGACCCAGTTTCAAAATAAAGAAGAAAAAAAAAAAAAATAGGGCTGCGGGTGTAGCTCAGAGGCAGAATGCCCCTGAATTCAATCCCCAGTACCACAAAAAAGAACAGCAGCTACCGCACTTGTTTTAGGGTGTTAACAAGTGTTGGGGGCTATGGTCTTACGGCAAAAAGAAAGAAAATAAGAAAAGATAGAGCAGGGCAACATATGGTGGTCACCGGCACTCATTTAGTTCTTAATAATTTGGCAAGTTTTTATTCGGATGTTGATAGGACACATGGAAAGACCTAGAAGGGTTCATGGCTTGGGAAGCAGTTTTCCAGGTGGACAGAGTCTAGGTATATTGGAGCAAAATCTTGGAGTTTCCAAAGAAGTAGAGAATAGTTCTTATCAGAGCCTGGGGTTGGGGTCGGGGGGATAGGGAGGATGATTTAACAGGAGTGCAGTTGGATAGGAGGAACGACTTCTTGTGTGTGTGTGTGTGTATGTGCGTGTGTGTGTGTGTGTGTGTGTGTGTGTGAGAGAGAGAGAGAGAGAGAGAGAGAGAGAGGGAGAGAGAGAGAGATGCTGGGATTGAACCCGGGACACTTTGAAATGGGGTCTAAGTTGCAAAGGACTTCACTAAGTTGCTGAGGCTGGTAGCGAACCTGTGATCCTCCTGCCTCAGCCTCCCAAGTACTGGGATCACAAGCGTGCACCACCACACCCAGCTAGGAGGAACAACTTCTTCTTCTTCTTCTTCTTTTTTTTTTTTTGCAGTACTGGGGGTTGAACTCAGGGGCGCTCTACCTCCGAGCTACACCCCCAGCCCTATTTTTTATTCTTTATTTTGAAACCGAGTCTCACTAAGTTGCGGAGTGCCTCACTAGGTAGCTGAGGCTGGCCGCGAACCCGGACCCTCCGGTCTCAGCCTCCCGAATGCTGGGATTACAAGCGTGCGCCACCACGCCCGGCTAGGAGGAATAACTTCTAATGATTGATAGCACTGCAGGATAACTCTGGTGGACGACAATTAACTATTTTAAAATGGCCAGTAGGGAGGATTTTGCCAATGTCACACAAAGAAATCCTGGAAGTCCGGGGCAATAGACATGCCCAGCAATCTGCTCATTACATACTGTATATGTGCATTAAAATATCACACTGTGTCCCATAAAAATGCACAGCTATTATGTGTCAATTAAAATAAAGATAGATAGCCGGGCGTGGTGGCGCACGCTTGTAATCCCAGCATTCGGGAGGCTGAGACCGGAGGATCCGGGTTCGAGACCAGCCTCAGCTACCTAGTGAGGCACTCCGCAACTTAGTGAGACTCGGTTTCAAAATAAAGAATCAAATAGGGCTGGGGGTGTAGCTCGGAGGTAAAATGCCCCTGAGTTCAATCCCCAGTACCGCAAAAAAAATAAAAATAAAATAAAATAAAGATAGATATATTTTAAAATATTCTTGGGGCTGGGCGTGGTGGTGCACACCTGTAATCCACAGCAACTCAGGAGGCTGAGGTAGAAGGATCGCGAGTTGCCTGGCCTGGGCAACTTAGTGAGATTTTGTCTCAAAAATAAAAATAAAGCTGGGCGTGGTGGCGCACGCTTCTAATCCCAGCATTTGGGAGGCTGAGACCAGAGGATCCGGGTTCGCGGCCAGCCTCAGCTACCTAGTGAGGCACTCCGCAACTTAGTGAGACTCGGTTTCAAAATAAAGAATAAAAAAAAAAAATAGGGCTGGGGGTATAGCTTGGAGGTAGAATGCCTCTGAGTTCAATTCCCAGTACCGCAAAAAAATAAAAAATAAAATAAGCCAGGTGTGGTGGTGCACGATTGTGATCTCAGTACCTGGGAGGCTAAGAAAGGAGGATCACAGGTCTGAGGCCAGCCTCAGCAACTTAGTGAGACCCTATTTCAAAATAAAAAATAAAAAAAGGTTGGGGTATAGCCGGGCATGGTGGCCCACGCTTGTAATCTCAACATTTGGGAGGCTGAGACCAGAGGATCCAGGTTCGCGGCCAGCCTCAGCTACTTAGTGAGGCACTCCTCAACTTAGTGAGACCCTGTTTCAAAATAAAGAATAAAAAACAGGGCTGGGGGTATAGCTCGGAGGTAGAATGCCCCTGAGTTCAATCCCCAGTACCGCAAAAAAAGGGCGGGGTATAGTTTGGAAGTAGAACACCCCTAGGTTTGATCCCTAGTAGCAAAAATAAAAATAAAAGGGTTGAATGTAGCTCAGTGGTAGAGCACCCCTGGATTCAATGCCCAGTACCATAAAAAATCCACCTTGGAATGTATCATCATAATTAATGTCACAGGCCCACAAGCAACAGGGGCCTTGGGCAACCCTCCGACATACCCAGAGGAAACACAAACCAAAGCCCCTACCTGGGAGGCACCAGAACATTCTGGAATGACTAGGCACACCAGAACATTCTGGAATGACCAGGCACACCTGACCTGCCGGCACTCACTGTGGTCCCAAAATGAACCTCAGCTCTTGTGTTGATTATTCTCACCACACTTGACCAGAAAGCCACCTGCTTTTCTGCGCTCAGATCCTTCAGATTCCAAGAGAGCAGCCTGGACCAGATTCTTTGCTGATAACCTGGCCGCTTTCCCCTTGAAGTAGCAGGAGGGACCTGGGGGTACACCTCGCTCCCTCATCCCTCCAAGCTGAGGGGAGCAGCCTAGCTTGGGCAGTCCTCAGAAGAGGCAGGCTTTGCAGGGAGGACACTAATCCTGGGTTGTTTGGGAGATCCATCAGTGATCTGGTGATCATGATGAACCTTGGATCGGCTCTTTAATTTTCTTACACTCTCCCTGGTCCCTGAGGACCAACAGGTGATGCGCTATCACCCAGGGAAAATGGAAGGGGACCTCAGGTCAGCATGCTCGGATTTACAACAGAACCCTTTCTGAAGCAGCACATTTCAAACAGGGGCCTGGACTCAGACACCACTGAGCTACAGCGGGCATACTGAGCCCAGGTCACGGAATCGCTTTAAGAATCCTCAGGAGTCGGGCATGGTGATGCACGCTTGTAATCCCAGCATTTGGGAGGCTGAGACCGGAGGATCCGGGTTCGAGGCCAGCCTCAGCCACCCAGTGAGGCACTACGCAACTTAGTGAGACCCGGTTTCAAAATAAAGAATAAAAAATAGGGCTGGGGGTGTAGCTCGGAGGTAGAATGCCCCTGGGTTCAATCCCCAGTACCACACACACACAAAAAAAAATCATCAGGAAACTTGCAATGTATTCAAACAGCCGAGGTTATCCATCATCGATTGTCAGTGACACCTCCCAAGTACTGGGATTACGAGCGTGTGCCACCACACTCGGCTACGGTCTGTTTAAATGGTCACCCCTCGCACTCATCCACCTGGAATCAAGTCTGAAATTGACCTTACTTCTGCCAAGAAAAGTAATTTCTCAGCTACCAAACAGCGTTCTTGTTTCTCCTAGAAATCCACCTTGAGATGAAGACCCCACCCACTTATTTATCTGACGCAACTGCAACCCCAGCAGCCCACCTGCCCTTCCATAACTGCCTGAACAACGAGCACACAAAACAATGATTGCCAGCCGGCCGTGGTGGTGCACGCTTGTAAACCTAGTACTTGGGAGGCTGAGACAGGAGGAGCGCAGGTTGGAGGACAGCCTCAGCAAGTAGTGAGACTCTCATCAACCGAGTGAGACCCTGTTTCAAAATAAGAAATAAAATAAGGCTGGGGGTATAGCTCAAAGGTAGAATGCCTCTGGGTTCAATCCCCAGTACCACAAAAAGGGGAAAAAAATGATTAATACCAGCATTTTAAAATTATGCAAATGTTTCTGGGAAGGGAGGGTACTGGGGATTGAACCTGTATGCATGTTACCTCTGAACTGCACCCTCAGCCCTATTTTTTATTCTTCATTTTGAAACAAGGTCTCACTAAGTTGTGGAGGGCCTCACTAGCTGAGGCTGGCTGTGAACCTATGATCCTCCTGTCTCAGCCTCCCCACCTACTGGAATTACAAGTGTGCACCACCACGCCCAGCTGATTACCCTTCTAGAGATAAAGTTAAGTCAAGGAAGTGAAAAAGTGGTGGTACACGCTTGTAATCCCAATAGGTGAGAGGCTGCGACAGAAGGATCACAGGTTCAAAGCCAGCCTCAAGAAAGTAGTGAGAAGAGCCGGGCGTGGTGGCGCACGCTTGTAATCCCAGCATTCGGGAGGCTGAGACCGGAGGATCCGGGTTCGCGGCCAGCCTCAGCTACCTAGTGAGGCACTCCGCAACTTAGTGAGACTCGGTTTCAAAATAAAGAATAAAAAATAGGGCTGCGGGTATAGCTCGGAGGTAGAATGCCCCTGAGTTCAATCCCCAGTACC
>PVLC010049118.1:0-10493 GCA_004027655.1 Graphiurus murinus | reverse complement strand
AACTACTTGTTAATAGTTTTTATTGAAGCCGTCAGCAATAAGGGACATATAACTGCTGTATTATATGTTGGTGGATTAAATAAGTTAAACAGCTGGGTTTTTTTTTCTAATATAGTATACTTAATCATTTCCACTATTGGAAGAAAGGCGTTTGGGCATTTTATATTGCATATTGTTCAAAAGGACAGTTTTTTTGTTAGTAAAATCTTTCCACTTAAGTGGCTTCTAAATACATGTTTGTAATTTGGAGCCTGTTTAGAAATAGAATTAAATGTCTTATGTAGTGCTGCTGTTTTTGAATTAGAAAATGATCAAATGTAAAAAACAAATTTAAAAATTAAGCCCAGAAAGCAAATAGTGTTCAAAGTTAGTTTAATATAAAAGAAATTTTATAAGATTTTTTTCTTCAATATAGATACCTCACTTAAAAATAAAGCACAGCATACTTAAAGTAGTTATAGTAAAAATATCCTAGTAAAATAATTGCTAAATCTAGGGCATCTTTTGGGGGAAATTAGAATTTGTGAGAATAAAATTACTTACTTTTAGTTATCCTATTAGAAGCATTCATTTATCCTGATAATTTTAAACCAATATAGTAGTTGTAAATTATTTCTGAATTTCTAACCTGTGAAGACAGTAAATGAATTATCTGTTCTGCAACTGTTAAAACAAATTGTTGACTATGTAGACCATAATTCAATTTATAATTTTGCCAATGATGTACAGTTTTATGATTAAAATTGCTGTGATTGGTTGCATTACACGACACAAAACTGTCCTCTACCTCACGTGAAATAAATATTTTATATGGTTTTACTAAAAAAATGACTCATCTATCTGGTTACTTAGTTTACAAATTTTGAATTATATTTATTGAAACATGACATACTGTGCTCTTAGCTTATACCTCAATTGTATTTTGTGCTGTTTTCCATTTTCATGCCTTGTAAATAACTTGTATAGATTGTGGATCAAATTCCAAATAAAAACTTTTAATGCCAGTGAAATTTGATTCAAGTCATCTCATTATCCTGTGTTAGTGTAACTTTCTTATCCTCTAAGATTGACATTTTCTCCATCATTTATTTATTTATTTAATTTATGGTACTGGGGATTGAACCCAGGGGCATTCTACCTCTGAGCTATACTAAGTAGCTGAGGCTGGCCGTTGAACCTGTGATCCTCCTGTCTCAGCCTCCCAAGTACTGGGATTACAAGCATGCGCCACCACACCTGGCTCATTTTCTCCTTTTAAAGTCTATCATTCATACACACTGATTGGATACTTGGACTCTTGGTTTTAACATCTTTCCCCTCTATCCTTGATATAAGTTACCTATTACTACATAGCAAATCACCTCCAGATTTAGCAGCTTAATGTAGTGTTTTAGAGTACCTAAGGGACAGAAATCTATGAGCAGGTTAGCTGAGTGTTGTGGCTCAGGAGCTTTTATAAGAATGCAGTTAGGATGTTACCTAGTACTGAATCATCTGAGAACTTGACTAAGCTAGAGGATCTGCTTCTGAGCTCACTCATGTGGCTGTTGACAGGACCCTGTTCCTCACTTTGTGGATGTGGGTGTGCAACTGTTTATGTGATGGTGACATGGTGGCGGACCCTACCCAATGAGTGATCCAAAAGAAAGCAATGACACAATTTCTTTATAACCTAACCTAAACTGTATGTCACACACTTTTTTTTTTTTTTTTGTCTTCTCCTGGTGTTAGAAGTGGGTTTGAAGCCGGGCATGGTGGCACACGCTTGTAATCCCAGCATTTGGGAGGCTGAGACTGGAGGATCCCGGTTCGCGGCCAGCCTCAGCTACCTAGTGAGGCACTCCGCAACTTAGTGAGACTCGGTTTCAAAATAAAGAATAAAAAATAGGGCTGGGGGTGTAGCTTGGAGGTAGAATGCCCCTGAGTTCAATCCCCAGTACCGCAAAAAAATAAAAAGAAGTGGGTTTGAATTCAACTCATACTCAACAGGATGGGATTACACAAGGGTATGAATATCTAAAGGTAGGAATCATTGGGGCCGTCTTACAGTGTAGCTACAACACCCTCCACATTTCTACATTTTGATTAAAGTATTTTGTATGTAATAAGATATATGAATATGCATATCTATACATGAAATTTACCATTTTAGCCAATTGTTTCTTTTTAAAAAATATACTTATTGGTGCATTGTAGTCTCATAATGTAGTTCAGAGTGATAGGGACATACATGCACACAGCACTTGGTGAGCTTTTTTTAAATTGTTAAACCTACTTTATTTTTTACTACTTTTTTGGTGCATTATAGTCCCACATCATAATGCAGTTATAGTGATAATGACATATATGCACACAGCACTTGGTGGAATCGTGGTTTTTTTTTCTATTAATATGGTGTATCACATTGCTTGCTTCTTCATACATTGACTATTCTTTGTATTTTGCTGTATAATCCTTTTAGCATGTTGTGAAATTCGACTTGATAGGATTTTGTTGAGGACTTGCATTGATATTTATAAAGAATATTGGCCTGTAATTTTTTTTTTTTTTTTTTTTGTCTTTGGTCTTGGTATTAGGGCAGTGCTGGCTTCATAAGAATGAGAAAGTGTTTTCTCCTTTTTAATTTTTTTGGAGAGTTTGTAAAGGATTCTTTAAATGTTTGGTAGAATTCATGAGAGAAGCTATCTGGTGTTGGGCTTTTCTTTCTTGGAAGGTTTTTGGTGACCGATTTAATTTCCTTACTAGTTTTAGGGTTTATTCAGATGTTCCAGTTCTTATGAGTCAGTTTTGGTAGTTGGTGTGTTTCAAGTTATTTGTCCATTTCATCTAGGTTGTCTAACTTTGTGATATTAATGTTCATAATATTCTCTTAAAATACTATTTATTTTTTGTAAAATTGATAGTTATATACCCATTTTCATGTCTGATTTTAATAATGTGAGTCTTTTCTTTTTCTTACTTGATCTAGCTAAAGTTTTGTTAATTTTTTTTGTTCTTTCCAAAAACCCAACTTTTGGTTTTATTGTTTTATTTTCTATCACCATTTTGTTTACTTCTGTACTAATCTTGATTATTTACTTTTATTAACTTTGAGTTTGGTTTGTTGTTCTTTTCATAGTTCCTCAAGATTTACAATTTGGTAACTGGGTTGAGATCATCTTTTTTTAGTATATGCTTCCCAACTATGAATTCTTGTATTAGCGCTTCTTTGCTACATCCCATAAGTCTTGGTATGTTGTGTTTTCATTTTACTTTTTTCGAAGTATTTCCTATGTAATTTTTCCTTTTATACATTGGTTGGTTAAGAGTGTGGTGTTTAATTTTTATACATTTTTGAAATTTCTAGTTTTTTGTTATTGATCTCTAGTTTTATTAAATTTTGATTGGAAGACACTGTTATGATTTGTGTGTGTGTGTGTGTGTGTGTGTGTGTGTGTGTGTGTGTGTGTTACTAGGGATTGAACCCAGTGGGGCTGTACCTCTGAGCTATACCCCCAGAACTTTTTTTTTTTTTTTTTTTTTTTTTTTTTTTGCGGTACTGGGGATTGAATTCAGGGGCATTCTACCTCCAAGCTATACCCCCAGCTCCATTTTTTATTCTTTATTTTGAAACAGGGTCTCACTAAGTTGTAGAGGGACACACTAAGTAGCTGAGGCTGGCTGTGAACCCAGTTCCTCCAGTCTCAGCCTCTCAAATGCTGAGATTACAAGCATGCACTACCACGCCTGGCTTCCCCTAGAAGTTTTTGAGACAGGGTTTTGCTAAGTTGCTGAGTCTGACCTTGAACTTGTGATCCTCCTGTCAGCCTCCCAAGTACTGGGATTGATTATAGGTGTGCACCACCATGCCTGGCAGATTTCAGTCTTTTAAAATTTATTATACTTGCTTAATGGTCTATTATGGAGATTGTCCTGTAGTGAGAAGAATGTGTATGCCATTTTTGTGTAGAGTGTTCTGCATGTTTCTTTTAGGTCTCATTGGTTTACTGTGTTGTTCAAGTCTACTATTTCTTTATTGATCTTTTTGTCTGACTCTTTTATCCATTATTGAAAGTGTGGTGTTATAGTCTCCAACTATTACAGAGTTGTCCTATTCTCCCTTCAGTTCTGTCAATGTTCGCTTCATGTATTTTGGGGTTCTATTGTTTGGTGCACATATGTTTATGATTTTTTTTTTTTGGTACTGGGTATAGGACCTAGGGGCATTCTACCTCCAAGTTAGACCCCCAGCCTGATTTTTTAATCATTATTTTGAAACAAAGTCTCACTAAGTTGTGGAGGGCCTCACTAAGTAGCTGAGGCTGGCCTTGAACCTGTGATTTTCCTGTCTCAGCCTCCTAAGTACTGAGATTATAAGCATGCACCACCACACCTGGCTTATTTTTATTTTGAAACAGGGTCTTGCCAGGTTGATGAGAGTCTCACTACTTGCTGAGGCTGACCTCAAACCTTCGATCCTCCTGTCTCAGCCTCCCAAGTACAAGAATTACAGGTGTGTGCCACCATGCCCAGAATGTTTATGATTCTTACACCTTCTTGATGAATAGACCCTTTTATCAGTATAAAATATCCTTCTTTGGCTCTTGTAATTTTTAAAATTTACTTTATATGATATTAATATAGCCACCTTAGTTCTTTTTTTTTGTTGTTACTATTTTTATGGGATATATCTTTACATCCTTTGATTTTTACTTTTTTTTTTTTTTTTTGAGGTACTGGGAATTGAACCCAGGGTCTTGAGCATGCTAGGCAAGCACTTTTCCACTGACCTACATCCCAGGCCTCTTATTTCAAGACAGAGCCTAAGTTGCTTAGGTTGGCCTTGAAGTCGTGATCCTTCTGCCTCAGTCTCCCCAGTAGGTGGGATTACTAGTATGTACCACCACACCTGTCCGACTTTTAACCTATCTGCATTGTTAGACTTAAAATGAGTATCTCAAAGTCAACATATTGTTGGATTTTTTTTTTTTTTTTTCAGTACAGGGGATGGAACTCAAGGGCATTCTACCTCCGAGCTATACTCTCAGCCCTATTTTTTGTTCTTTATTTTGAAACAAGGTCTCACTAAGTTGTGGAGTGCCTCACTAGGTAGCTGAGGCTGGCTGCAAACCCGGATCCTCCAGTCTCAGCCTCCCAAATGCTGGGATTACAAGTGTGCACCACTATGCCCGGCTTATTGTTGGATTATTAAAAAAAAAAATTCTATTCTAGCTGGCATGGTGGTATATACTTGTAGTCCCAGCTACTTAGGAGGCTGAAGCAGGAGAATTCTTTGAGCTTAGGAGTTTGGGGCCAGCTTGAGCATCATAGCAAGACAAAGTATCTTAGAAAAAATCATTCCAGCTGGGGGTGGTGGCATACACAGGTAGTTGCAGCTACTCCAGAGGAGGAGGCAGGGCAATCTCAAGTTTGAAGCCAGCCTGAGCAATTTAACCAGACCCTGTTTCAAAATGAAATTTAAAAAATAGGACTTGGGATGTAGTTCAGTTGGAGAGTACTGTGGAGTATGCCTGAGGGGCTAGGTTCAATCAGGAGTCCTTGAAGGAAGAGGCAGACAAGTCCTGTTATAGGGGGTTCTTAGGCTGGCTAAAGCTTTTCAATGAGTGGAAAGTAACTGGATGGAGAAGGCCATTTACAGCTGAGTGAAGGGTACCTAGAAAGCACAGAGGATAAGAAACTGCTCTTCCATTGAGGAACTGCCAAGGAGTTCAGTTTGAGTGGGCTAGGCATTCCTTGGAGGAAGTGAGCAGCACAAATTAAGAGAGGATGGTGTACAGCATTATGACATAAACGGCTTTGTGATATTGCATTCTAAAGGTTTTGAACCATGCCCTAACTGAACAGGATGGTGAATGAGGTGGTGATGCAGCCGTTAAGGTGGCCATATGGTATATCGGGACATAAGTACTCTGTATAGACTCTTAAGGAATAACAAACATTTAAAAATACTTAAAATGTTTAAAGTTTCAATTAAAAAATTCTCATTGTCAAAGCAACTTATGCTTATTATAAAAAAATTGAAAATGTCAACAAAAAAGAAGCTGGACATGGTGGTACATGCCTATAATCCCAGCTGCTTGAGAGGCTTAAGCAGGACGATAGCAGGTTCAAGGCCAGTTTAGGGAACTTAGTGAGACTGTGTCTTAAAATAAATTTTAAAAAGGGCTTGGGATGTAGCTCAGTGGTAGAATGTTCACCCACCATGCCTGAAGCCCTGGGTGTGATTCCTAGTAACACACACACACACACACACACAATTTTACTATCCAAAGGAATTATTTGTTAACATTTCAGTTATATTTTCCAAATTATTTATATGTATTCAAAAAACCAGTACTAACTGCATATTTTGAAACAAAATTTAGCAATTTGTATTTTGAAATTTATATTTTGTAATATGTCATTGACTTTTTAATGAACATAATTGAAATATAAATTAAAATGTAATTGAAATCTTTCCTATTTTTCTTAAAGTTTTAGAACCTGGTTTAAAAGAATGTATGTATTTTAAGACTTTTTGCTACATATTGCTAAAGTATTTTTGAAAAGGGACATGTCAGTGGTGCTGTTGGTATTTTGTAATATTCATTCTTTATTTTAGTTATTTTTATCAAATCATTGTTGTGTAGAATTAATGGAAGACTGTGAGAGCCCTCCAGTGGCCGAGCTAATTTTTGCAAAAATATTATCTTCAGAATTAAAAAGGAATCATATCTAATTGTTAAATCTTCACGGAAAAGAGAGGAGTGCTAGAATTACCTTAGCTATTAAAAAGGCCTTATCTTTTTAAAATTTTTGTGTGGTACTGGAGACTGAACCCAGGGGCATTCTACCTCTGGGCTATACTCCTAGCTCTATTTTTTATTCTTTATTTTTGAAACAGGGTTTCACTAAGTTGTGGAGAGCCTCACTAAGTAGCTGAGGCTGATTGGGAATCTGCTATCCTCCTGTCTCACCCTCTCAAGTACTGGGATTACAAGCGTGCACCACCACGGCCAGCTTGTAGTAAGAGAAGAAATGTCATCTTCCTCCCTCCTTCCCTCCCTTCCTTCCCTCCTTCGTTTTTTTTTTTTTTTTTTTTTTTTTTTTTTTTTTTGGTACTCAGGCTTGCCCTATTTTTTTTTTTAATTTGGAAACAGGGTCTCACTAAGTGGCTAAAAGTCTCACTAAGTTGCTGAGGCTGTCCTTGAACCTGTGATCTTCCTGTCTCACCCTCCCAATTACTGGGTTTACAGGCATGTGCCACCACATTCAGCTTTTCTTTTCAAATTCTTGTTCAAGTGCTACCACATAATAAAAGATTTTGAATTTCATTGCTGTGTTATATAAAGGTTAAGATTGTGTTTACAAAAATGTTTACAATCAACTGATTAACTCCTTTTGGTATAGGAATGAATATTTGTTGAGTACTTACTATGTTTTAGGCACTGCTCTAAACATTTTCTATATAGCAACACCTTTAATTCTCATGGTTACTATGAAATAGTTTCTATTTTAATGCTGTTTTACTAGCTAGAAATAGAATATTAGTTACTTAAGAGTTACTTAACAAAAAGGTTAAATAACTTGCCTGAGAACACACAACTAGTAAGTGACAGAGCCAGGGTTCTATCTGAGCGCATGCAACACCTGCTCTGAGATCCCCTGTGGATCCCAGTGTCCAAGACTGTACTTACTCATTCAGGACAACTTAATACAGTAGAACTGTTTCTTATGTAAGAAACAGAAGGAAGATGGAAACAACTGGCATGATTGAACAGAAACTTCTCTACAATTTGTGTGTGTGTGTGTGTGTGTGTGTGTGTGCGCGCGATGAGGGATTGAACCCAGGTGGGCTCTACTACTGAGCTATACTCCCAGCTTCCATCTATCTATCTATCTATCTATCTATCTATCTATCTATCTATCTATCTATCTATCTATCTATCAATCATTGCAGTACTGGGGATTGAACCCAGGGTATTCTACCTCTTAGCTACACTCCCAGCCCTAATTTGTATTCTTTATTTTGAAACAGGGTCTCACTAAGTTGCAGAGGACCTCATGAGGTAGCTGCGGCTGGCCTTGAACCTGTGATCCTTCTGTCTCAGCCCCCCAAGTACTAGGACTACAAGCATGTGTCACCACACCTGGCTCCAGCTCTATTTAAATTAAATTAAATTTTATGGTACTGGGGATTGTACCCAGGTGGGCTCTACCATTGAGCTACATTCCCAGCCCTAATTAAATTTTATTTTATTTTATGGTACTGGGGATTGAACCCAGGGCTATTCTACCTCTGAGCTACACCACGCCCCTTTTATTATTTCAAAACAGTCTTGTTAAGTTGCTGAGGCTGGCCTCAAACATGCAATCCTCCTGTTTCAGCCTCCCAAGTATTGGGATTATAGCTATGTGCCACCACACCCAGCTTTTTATATTTAATTTTGAAACAGGGTCTCACTGAGTTACCAAGGTTGGCCTTGAACTTGTGATCTTCCTGTCTCAGCCTTCCGAAGTACTGGGATCATCAGCATGTTCCAGTGTACCTGGCTTCTCAATATTTTATTTTATTTTTGTGGTACTAGGGATTGAACCCAGGGGCATTCTATCTCCAAGCTATACTTTCAGCCCTATTTTCTTCTTTCTTTCTTTCTTTCTTTCTTTCTTTCTTTCTTTCTTTCTTTCTTTCTTTCTTTCTTTCTTTCTTTCTTTCTTTCTTTTTAGTACTGGGGATTGAACTCTGGGGCATTCTACCTCCAAGCTACATCCCCAGCCCTATTTTTTTTCCTTCTCTCACGCTCTCTTTATTTATTTATTTATTGAAGTACTGGGTATTGAACCCAGGGACATTCTACCTCGGAGCCTCATCTCCAACCCTATTTATAGTCTTTATATTGAAACAGGGTCTCACTAAGTTGTGGAGGGCCTCACTAAATAGACGAGGCTGGCCTCGAACCCGGATCCTCCAGTCTCAGCCTCCCAAGTACTGGGATTCCAAGTGTGGGCCACCACGCCCGGCTGGCTTCAATATTTTTAAGCGTATAGTTTTGAGAACATAATTTATGCCTTTTATTATGTATTGAATGAATAAAAAGAGGATAGCTGATTGTCTTGATCATTTCATAGTTCACATGTTTTCAGTAAGAGGCTTAAAATTAGACAAATTTCTCTTTATTTCAATCTAGCTAAATGGAAATATACCTGCTCTTAATTTCTAAGCTGGAGAATTTAATGGTATGGCATTGTAATTGGACTATTTTCTTATTTTTATCTGATTCTCACATTCTTTATTAGTATTATATTTTTGAAAATGTGATCTCCACTTTGGGCTTAAAATGAGGACTTTTACTATTCTTTAGGAAGTATGATTTCATAGGTTGAATTAGACATGAAATCATCCAGTGTATTCTGAGACTTCCAGTAGAGTAGTGGATAAATAAAATTGGCTGTTGGAAGACAGGTGAGAGAACTCATAAAACACCAGGTATTTTATTATTTTGGCTTCTCTGCAAATCGAAGGGCAAATTGGGAATAAAATGGCTTCTGAAAGAATCGTATTATGATTGCATGATGAAGGCCAAGAAATGAGACTCTGAAAAGGCAATTATTTCCCTAGTAGCTGATTTATTTTTTCTTTTAAGATGGAGCCCTTTTTTTTTTTTTTTCAGTACTGGGGCTTGAACCCAGAGGCATTCTACCTTCGAGATACACCCCCCAGTCCAATTTTATTTATTTGGAAACAGAGTCTTACTAGGTTGATGAGTCTCACTACTTGCTGAGGCTGTCCTCGAACCTGTGATCCTCCCGTCTTGACCTCCCAAGTACTGGGATTACAAGTGTGTGCCACCACGCCTGACTTAAAATTTATTGCCCAGGCTGGTCTCAAACTCTTGAGATTAAGCAATCCTCCTGTTGTGGCCTCTCAAGTAGCTGGGACTACAGACACCCCCCCCCCCCCAGCTTAGTGACTGGATTTGAAGTTCTAGATGAAAGTAATGTGGGAAGGTGCATTTCTTCTCTGACAGATAATATAGATTCAGGATGACATCGCTACACAATTGGAAACTTTTTTGATTGTGATCTGAGCAGTACACATCTTTTTTTTTGGAGAGGCTCCACTTTCCTAGCTGGAGCAGGTGGGTAACTGGCACCACAAAGGGCTGTACTCTGCTTCTTGTCCACTTTCTTTTTTTTTTTTTTTTTTTTTTTTGCAGTACTGGGGATTGAACTCAGGGGCATTCTACCTCCGAGCTACACCCCCAGCCCTATTTTTTTATTCTTTTATTTTGAAACCGAGTCTCACTAAGTTGCGGAGTGCCTCACTAGGTAGCTGAGGCTGGTCTCGAACCCGGATCCTCCGGTCTCAGCCTCCCGAATGCTGGGATTACAAGCGTGCGCCACCACGCCCGGCTCTACTTGTCCACTTTCAAAACCAGTTCAAGCTGGGCATGGTGGCGCACGCTTGTAATCCCAGCATTCGGGAGGCTGAGACCGGAGGATCCAGGTTCGCG